>CALSCE010003134.1:9215181-9227793 GCA_943593645.1 Bovichtus variegatus
GTGTGTGTGTGTGTGTGTGTGTGTGTGTGTGTGTGTGTGTGACACACGAAGCAGAATTTCACCTCTTTTTCTCTTAATTATCCTTGCAGCCCAGCAGCAAGTGGATTTCCTGTTGCTAAGGCGACAGGCTTTTTTGCGTGCAGCGCTGCGCTCCAAACAGATGAAGGTAAGCTGTGGACTTTTTTTTTTTTTTTCCTTTCTTTGCTGTAGATAGATTCCCTGACATGTTTTTATTATGTGTAGATGTCTTTATCACAGCCGCCTGTTGTTTTATTGGAGTCGTGCACATCTGTTGTGTTGCTGTGGTTGATTTGACACATCTGCTGCCATGTGACTGTTTGTAGGACATGACTGGAGCAGCGCAGCACCTCAGACATGCCAAGGGACTGGACCCCATGGTCACTGCTGCCAAGTCTGGCCTACCCGTTGATATCACCAAGGTCATAAATATATTCTCGCATGCAAATGAATGGTATATGAGCACGTTGTGCATGTTGAACATGTTGTCACAGGAGCAACCAAAAGTATGAGGTGTGTTAACACAAAATGAAAAGAGAAGACGAGAAGACGGAAGCACGGGGTGAAATCCGAACACCTTTGTTCTCACCTTCTGTGTGTTTGTGTCTGTACCTGTGTGAGGTAATCTGCATATTTTCAGTGCCATTCCACTATTCATATTTCATATAGTTGCCACTTCTCCCATATGACTTTCTTTCATTTTGCCTGACTTTTATTTCACATCGTTGCTTCATATCACCCATGTGTTTCTCTCTGACTCTGCCCCACAGTGTAATTTCACCAAGAATATTAAGCTTGTGCCTCTGTTAGCCTGTGTTCCTGTCTGTCTGCACAATATCGCACAAGCTGAGAAACATCCAGTTCTAGTTTTCTCTGTCTTCCTGACAGATTCCCAGAGCTCCAGTCAGCGAGGAGGACTACTCCCTGGCTCGCTCCCGCACCTCCCCTCTCTCCCCTCGCTCCAGTGAACAGTACCACGGCCTCATGGATCTTTTGCGGAAGCAGCACGAGGTCAGGACACGCCTCTGCCCTCTCCTCTCGATGTACATTTTATATGAAAGTGCACCTCCTAAATCTTGCTGTATGGCAGTGACCAGCGTGTTGATATCATGAAGTAGTCATGAAGATTGTTCATCACTTTTCTAGTTGTGCATCTTTTTAAATAACAATTGTTCTGTATCCTATTGTCTTTGGCTCTTGTTTTCATACCCACGCCGTCTTTTGTTCTTTATCTCGATCTACAGAAATGTTTGGGATACTCTCAACAGCTCATACAACTGGGCAATGTGGCTGAGGCTCTGAAGTAAGACACATTCCTTGGTTGTGTATATGTGAATTTTATTACACACTATCCGCAGCCATGATGGAATTAAAAAAATCTCCTCTTTGCTGTTGCTAGAAGTTGAGTTAAATGCATGTGTAACTCAATTCACAATGCTATTTTTTGGTCAAAATTGAATATTTAGGTATCGGGCCAATAATACATTTATTACATTAATCTTCAAATTGAATCAATCAATCTGTCTTTGTTTGTTTTGTTGGTATAATATACATTTTAATACAAACAATTAAGTTTTTTTTCATATCACAAATCACAGGCAGCTACCAAAAACATCACAACTTCACGATCAGTTGATTGATTATTAATTTAACATAATTACATATAAAAATGACAAATGGCATCATAATTTTGCTATACAGAGCCCAAAGTCTTTAAATTGCTAATCAGACCAACATTCACAAGCCCGAATATCTCTTTATGCATTCCAAGCAGAAAAACAAGCAATTTCTCAAATGTTTGATATTTACCTGCAAAATGACTTATAGGATTAGTATATATTTTTAAATTCTCCTCTACTGATACACTCATTGATTTATTCAACTAAGCACTTCATCACAGTTGCGGCGTGTGGTGTCACTGTGGCAACACAGACGGTGCTGTTTAAGTTTCATGTCACGCTGCATATTTTTCATGTTTTCCTCACAGATATATATATATATTTATTTTTATACAGATTTTTACATACATTTAACCGCCACACATTATGCATTCCTGAAGAGTCGTCATTCCTTCCTTTTTCTTCAGATATGCTTTGAAAAATATTCTCATTGCCTAGAAACAGAAAATGTCTTTTCCACAGACCGTGCTCTAAAATTTTCTAATGTGATCCGAAGTTTGAAAACTGCAGGAACACGTGTTCGTTTTAGCAAATAGATTTGCTCGGTGTACTATAACCGCTGTCTGTGTCCCAGTTCAAGCACCAGGCCGTCCTGTAAGACTTCAAATGAGTATTTGTGTGTAAGGACCATCTCTGTCTCTCACCAGGTTTGAGAAGCTAGTTCAGGAGTGTATGAAGAATATCGAGATACTGAAGAATGCCCACGCCAAGGGCCAGCCAGTCCCCAAGTGCCGCACGGAGGAGAGGACCTTAAACACTGTCAAGTGAGTCAGCAACAAACTCATAGATAATTGATAATAATATAAGCATATTTTGTTGTAATTTTCCTTTTTCTTTGAATGGTATGTGCTTCACAAGGACAGAAAGAGTTTAAGTCAACACTTTAGTAGTGACTCTAGAGACGGCAATGCCGGTCAGTCAGTTAATCCACCACTTTGATCGACACTGAACTATCTCAACACCTATCGGATGGATTGCCATTACATTTTGTACAGATATTCATGACTTCCAGATGATGATCACTTTGGTGATCCCCGGACTTTTCCACTCAGTAAATCAAAAACAATGTGTCCAATACTTTGGTTAATGACTAAATGGCACTTTTTCTGTTTTTTTAACGTAAACCATGAGGCTCTCTCGTAAAAATGTCAATATAATTTTACAACTGCTCCAAGTAATTACTGAGTTTTGGAGGTGCATTTATGTGTGTTTGACCCCAGAAATCCTGTTTCCTTTTACTTGCATGTAATGTTCAACTCTGGTTGCATAATCGTTGTTTTTGTGACATCTAAAGAACACTAGCAATTATTCAAACTTCTTTTCTTTTTTTTTTTTTTTTTTCAGCAATCCATCCTAGCATTAACATCCCTAAAAGAAATAAAAATTCAGCAGTCAGTAGACCTTTGGTTCATCATAGTACCTATATCATTGTAATTTTAAGTAATTATAAATGTGTTTTAGTAGAAGCTTTAAAACTGAACTGATGTTTAATTTAGAAAACAAATTTTATTTTTTTTTACGCTTTCCCTGACGAGAGCGATAGATGAGTCAGATTGACTCACTGTGACTCACTGCTCTGCTCCAGTATCATACCGAGCTAACCGCTACGTGCATTTGGCAGTGACTCATTCAACAGTTTGGATTGTTTAGCTTTCAGTGATGCTGACTGGTTGTTGTCTGTCACTCGTGATGCTGTTGCTGAATGATCATAACTCTTGTTTTTGTTTTTTAGGATCCACTCCAGCCTGGCACCTAATGACCTGATACTGTACATCGTCAAAGGCATCAACCTACCACCTCCCTCGGGTACGAGAGGTCGTCTGCCTCTTAGAATCAACCAGGCACTAATGTGTCAAATGTGTGTTCATTTACACCTACCTCTCTGCCTTCAGGTGTCTCTCCTAACGATCTGGATGCCAGTGTGAAGTTTGAGTTTCCTTTTCCCAGTGCGGTAAGAATCATTCTCACTCTCAGTGAGTCGATTGTGGAGATTTTCCTTTTGTGTCTAGATGTGTTTTAACGCATTCATTTATGTGCGTGTAGGAGGAGGCTCAGAGGGACAAAACGGGCACAGTAAAGAGCACCAACAACCCAGAGTTTAAAGAGAACTTCAAACTTAACATCAACCGCACCCACCGAAGTTTCAAACGAGTCCAGTCCAAAGGCATCAAGTTTGAAATCGTTCACAAGGGGTAAAAACTACAACTGCTTTGGGGCAATATAGGCAGAAGCTTCCGTCTTTGTCCTCATGATTTATGCTGTAAAGTCATGTCTGTGATGCTTTGGTCAGTTGTGTTCTTGTCTGTCTGTATTTACAGAGGCCTGTTTAAGACAGACAAAGTTGTGGGCACTGCTCAGCTGAAGTTAGAGGCTCTAGAAAACCACTGTGACATTACAGAGAAAATAGAGGTGAGTGTTGATAACAGGTAAACCCAAATGCATACGCGTACGCACACACCAGATCTATCTAACAGTGCGTATGTGTTTCGTAGGTGATGGATGGCCGTAAAGCTACAGGTGGCAAGTTGGAGGTGAGGGTGAAGATCAGAGAGCCGTTATCAGGAGCCGATCTCCAGCCGGTCACAGAGAAGTGGCTGGTTCTCGATCCTGTGTCCTCCCTTTCTCCTCCAGAGAGACAAAAGGAACGGGTGAGTTAGAGCCTTCATTTCTCTCTGACCTGCATGCGTGTACACTGTGGATGGAAACTGAAGCAGAGCAAATTGCTGTCTTTGTGTCTGAGTGGGATTCCTCCAGAGGACACAGAGAGAACATGAAAAACACCTCACAAAGGCTCCAGCTAAAATCGGATAGTCATATGTGTCGGATCATCAAACAGCATTTAAAATCAGCGTCCTGCAATATTTTGTACAATTTTTGTAGCCATCGATCCGATGAGGCTTGAAAAGTATGCAGTTCCTGACGTATATAAAGCCTAACCTAGGATGGGGGCTGGAAATTATGCATGTATGCATTACATCTGTTGCATTGCTCCTCTGTATGTAAGAATATTTATCTGTATGGAAGAGTACAATGGAAACAGACTTACATGCAGCATGTCACTCAAGTTCAGGCAGGCAAAAAATCTGACCTGTGTGGACCGATGAGGAGACTGTAACGTTCCTTGTGAATAAATGAATACATGAAGCAAACAAATATTTCCATCATGTTTTCTCCATAGTTTGACGTTTGACTCAGGCTCTTTTAAGTCCGTCAACTCGTGCTTGCTCTTCTTCTGCAATGGTTTGACGGCACACGACTGAAGAATTTGTTGAGTTGTTTATCTCAATGGACCAACTCCTAATTATGGCATAATGAGAGTAAGTGGAAACATGCGTTGATTCACATTTTCTTTTGCTGATTCTCTGGAAATTAGGTTAATGTTTTTGCCACATTTGGGAGGAAACCTGTCCTATGACAGCAGGCTTTTTTGCCCCACCTTTTAAGTGTGGCAGTTCGTTACAGCTTTAAACACATTTTCGGCCTGGTTGGACGACACATCGTGCAAAACTAGTTTCTCTCAAGCATCGCCCGGCCTGCAGTCAGGATGAGTGCTGCTTCCCTCAGATTAATACGCTGTCATCCTGCAGCCCCCTTTGCAAGGCCTATACATGCAGGAGTAACACCATTGGAACAAGTATATATTGATAGTGTCAGTTCAGTGAAGCCTCAGTGTGTGTGTTTGTCTGTATCAGGCTCCATCTCCTCGGTCTAAACCCAGACACGAAGCGAGCAGCAGGAGCAGTCATCCCAACAACTCTCCTCCGCAGTACAAACTCCACAGCTTCAGCCTCCTCAACTATGACAGGGAGCGGCTGGAGAGAAAGGTATTTGTGTGTGTTCATGTATGTGTTATCTAAGCCGGCCCGCAGCATCTTCTTCTCTAATGCTTGCAATGGCCCCAAAGACGCGAAAGTCTTGCAAATCATTACGCCTGTCCCTCAGATTGCAGAGTACCGGAAGGCACGACGGGATCCCCCATCTGACCTCGTCCATCAACACAAAGAGTTCACACACAGACTGCAGTGGCAGAAAGCCCAGCTGGAGCGGGGCACTTCTACACTACTGACAGGTAACCCACACACACAGAATACATGGTAGAATACGTAGAGTATGTACTTTACTGATAAGTGTAAGTATATGTCTCAATTTCTCAAATACCCACATTTCCCTTCACCACGTGTAGAGTATGAAAATGTGCTGCGGCGCTCCGTCCAAGGGTACGCTGAGTCCGTGAAGAAATACTCCAACCAAGGCAACAGGGTGAATACGTGTGTGTGTGTCTGTGTCTGTGTCTGTGTGTGTGTCTGTGTGTCTCTGTGTCTCCGTCTGTGTACATGCTTGGTCTTATTGTGTAAAGTTTTAATTCCCTTTTTATAGGACGCTGCCAAGGATGCTCTGGGCAGGTTGAAGTTGGTCGAGAATGAGGTAAGCGTTTGCTATATACCATATACAATATACTATAGAGGTGTGGACTCAAGTCAAAAATGTAAAGACTTAAGACTCGACTTGAAAAAAAAAATCAAAAAAGACTTGCAACTCCACTCGAACTTTGACTTAAAAATACTTGATACCTCCCCTCAAGCCCAAAGATTAAAACTTTTTATGTTATTTCAAAAGTGTGCCACAAATCAATTCACTTCCTGTTTCCCCACTTTGTTTGAACCACCATCATCCAATCAAGTGGCAGAAGAGAACCATGAAGAACTAACGTTATGTCACTGAGCGGCTGTTGAAAAAAAATCATACCAAAGAACTGTTTTCGTACAAAACACTACGCTGTGGTCGACAAAAAACAAATTGCTGTATGGAAAATGTGCAGGTGGAAATTAGTAAAGAGCGCAGTACGACTTATTTTGGACTCGAAACTCAAAGTTTAGGACTTGGGACTTGTCAGTCTCGACTCAGGACTTGAGTGCAAAAACTTGAGATTCACCTGTGACTTGCAAAACAAGGACTCGGTCCCACCTCACACTAACAAATGTTTTATCATCATGTACAATGTCATTTACTCCTTTTCTCTCTGCTTCAGCTGGAATCGCTGAAAAGGAAACGCACGGGGTGAGCGCAGAGTGAGGGAGTGGAGACTTGGCTGGAGCACTGTTATTTCATCTCTCTCATACGCACTCATATACAAACACTACAGCGGGTACTTTAAGCACCTTTAGCATGATTCTATGCTGCTCATATCCATGACAACCGCATGAACCAACCGACTAACTTGATCATATAACTTGTGGTTAGTCGCGTGCCACAGTAATTAAAAACAAATCTGTAACTACAAAGGGACACAGATATTACAGCAAGCATTAAAAGCTGTTGAACAGTTAAGGACGAAGCCGCCTTAAAAACGCTAGAAAAAGCTGCTTCTGAAGCACGGCTTCACAGAACTTACCTGTGCTCTGTTAATTGTTTTTCTTTTTAATGCTCATCTTTCCTTTGATAATTGTTGATGAAGAAATCTGTCAGGAGACTTTTACATTTGGCACCAGCTCCGAGAGTCTGCGTGTGCGTGCTCTGAAGTGTGTTTAACCAACAAACTGAGGTGTTTTTAACCCCTTTTCCCATATTTTCTGTGTGTAATGAGCTTAATCTAATCTGTCTGCTCCAGTGTTCCCAGATTACAGTAATCTGCTCCGTTTGGAGTGGTGTGATATGGGAATAAAAAAACGGGGCTTCGGGGCACCGCAGCCTACATCCCATAATGAGGGATTAGTGTTTGTGTCACCAAGGAGACGACTAGATCAGACGTAGAGTCGCCTTTGGGGCTGGGGAGAGGGGGGTGTTAGCAGCGTGCCATGAATGTGGTAGAAGCTTAGCTCTGCAAAAGGATTGCTGCTTCTTCTTCTTCTTCATCATCAGCTGTTTCGTCTTTGTTGTCTCCTTCGTCTTCTCTTTCTTCACACTAATTCCTTTGCGTATATTCAAAGATTATTCAGAGTCATGAGTAATAGGTCGCTCCTCTTGGATTTTCTTCAAACTCTAAAACAATATTAAGCCCATTATGCTGTCGATTAGGAAATAATTAACAGCTGCTGTGTCAGCGTGCTGCTATTTTCCACATATTTTTGGCATGTGCAGTTTACAAACCCAGATTGTGTCCCACTGAGCTCTCCAGTGGCGGCACAGTGGATGCTGAATAGTCTGCCCACAGGAAGACAACCCAATATGTGTCGGTAAGGCTGGGTAATTGCTCAGTTCTATTTCTGTTGCCCCCTAGACATCCCTGTCATAGGCATCCTCGTCATTACTCTCTACTTTACACTTATGTGACCGTGAAGTCAAAATTCAGACAAATCCTGTAAAACTTCATGAGATGTGTGACAAATGCAGATGCCTGGAAAATAATCATTTTTGCCACAACAACACTAGATGTACCAAAACAGTAATGTGACAAATGTGTCACATTACTGTCATGTATTCTCTGGACAGATGTTTCCTCCGTGTGTTTGACAACCTGCTAACCTGACGGCAGATTCTGTTGATCCACGCCGATGTAGCAGACTACCTTAAATGAGCCTTACTCTATGTTCTTATTTGACTCTTCAATGTGGATGATGTGTGTTAACTCCACTAATAGTTTTTTGGTCACGTGACACAGCAGAGAATCATGTGTTTACTCTAATCCACCCACTGCCTCACCCCATTAGCAAATAATCCTGGTTCAAATTGACCTGATAGGGCCCTCCATAGTCTATGTTGATATTTATGTAACACCCCTTCCCCCACTTTTTATTTTAATCTATCAGGAGAGGATATCTTCTGACTCTTTGTAAATGGTATGTGATGGTGCTTTTGATCAGCTGATATCAGCTGTACAGGACAGTGGGAGGACTGTTATAGGACTGTTTATAGTTACATGATAAGTTTAATATGGAGTGGCTCTTAAAGTACCACCCGTGTGCGTGCAACTTTTATCTCCTGAACTACAAGGCATGTACGCTTAACATGTTTGCTGACAATTTTTAAATGTATGCAGCACAGTTTCAGATTCGATGTATTTTCCCTACTGTTCCAGGCAGCCATTGGTTTCCATTTATTTCAGTGCAGTATGAAAATCAGTTAGCAGACTTGCTTGCCAAACATTAAAACATTTGTGTAAACACACTTTGCACAGTGTGTAAATGTTGACATTGTAAGTTTATGTATCATTATTTAGTATAGCAGTTTAAATGCATATTTATGTAATAAAAAAATTTAAAAAACTCATATTAATGATGAAAATTAAGATAATGATAACAAAACTGAATGCAAACAATGGATTACACAACTCGAGCACATTTTAAGAGTTTACTTATTGTTTTTAAAACTGTATTTAAATCAATGGCTGCCTGAAACTGATTAATTATTTGGTCTATAAACTGCAAAAAACTGTGAAAAGTGCCTCTTACAATTACAAAACTCCAGGCTTTAATAGTCTTATGTCAGGCAGACATATTCAGTTTATTATCACAGAAAACAAAGAAGAGCAAAATATTGTTAGAATTTAGAGGCTGGATATAGGGAATGTTTTGGCCAATGAAATTGATTAATCCTCAAAATGTTTCAGATGCAAAAGAAAAATCAATTAACATTTCTTAAACACTGCAACATGTTTATTTAATTTTTTTTAAAGACTAGCTGTAATTTAAACTTTGTGGTTTGTAGTAAATGAGCTAAAACATGCAAAACCACCGGTTTGGTCCTGTAACAGAAAAGTTTTTTTCTTACAAAGTCAAGTGAGGACTGGATGTGACCACGTAGCTCTGATATAAACCCCGGGTTTTAGCACTCGCGTGTTTTTAACGCACAGAAACTGCAACTGAGCAGCAGCCCTTTCTTTTACTCCAAAACCTTTAACCCCGCGTCACCTCAAACACACACACACACACACACACACACTGCTGCCTCATCACCCCACTGCTCGAGTAACCTCATGGCCTCTGAGGTTGTCCTGTTGTCATGGCAACGAGCTCATCAGCATTCAGTGTGGTAGTTGGACGGTCAGGACCCGGGTAGAGGGACATATTGTTAAAGTTTGTCCTGCTGGTGAATCACACTCCCTTCTTGGATTTACAAGACTCCACACACACACATTCCTCCTGACTCTTTCTTTCTTAGTTTGCTTTGCTCTTCTCTCTGTTTGATCCTACTCTGTAATCTGGCTGCACTCCATTTAAAAAAAGAAGAAGAAAGTTTGGGGGATTTTTTTGTCCTTATCTGCTGCAGTAAATATAATCATCTAGGCTTGGGGGAAATACTATTCTTGAACCTATGGTATTTTTGTTTCAATCCGTTAAGTCATGTAAGGGCAATCAATATAAATGTAATATTTGTATACAGTAAATATACAGCATTATATGCTCCGTCTCTATTTTTACGTGTAAGTCATGAACATTTTTGCAGCTGAAAAGGGGAATGTATGAAGGCCTGATTAAGGCTTTATTATATTTTTTGTGAGGTCGGTGAACAAATAAAAAATAAAATGGTGAAACAGCACTGTGTGTGTGTCTTTATTAACTGAAAAAAACCTGATCAGATTTTTCTAATTTCTGATCAACATAGACAATGTGCCCTTTTTTAAAGTTTTTTATCAGCTTGACACTTTTTGACTTTTTTGTCATTGTAACAGAATATCTTGACATGTTTCAGAAGTCTGCCACAGAAGATTAATTACTTTTGTTTGGGGGCTGTGGTTAAATTCAATGGGTTTTACGTGTCTTTATCTGCGATTGGTGATGGCAGAACCTTTTATAGAGCATACCCCACCCAAATCCTCAAAAAGTGTGTACACATATAGAGCTGCAATGTCAATTGACAGAAAAATAATCTCAAACTACTAATGCTGTTTTCAGCCTCTCCAATACAGATATTTCCTGCTTTTCTCTGTTATATCATAACATCATATTTAAATGAATATCTTTGGGTTTTGGACTGACAAAACAAGACGTTAGAGAAACTGCGCTGGACATGTTTCACTTTTTTATAGCATTTTATAGACCAAACGATTAATTGACTAATCTAGAAAATAATATGCAGACGAATCGACAATGAAAATAATCATTAGTTGCGACTCTATAAATGTTGCAAGTCCTTAGTATGAAGATCCAGAAGAAACTCTATCACGGAGATGCAGTTTTTGTTCATGCATATTCAACATAAAACCATGTATAAAACATGAAATATGTTTCATGTTTGGTGTAATAATGCTTTATGGTAATTTGAGTATTTTCAAATATGCAAGCCGAGTTTGTGGCACTTCATAGTGGGTTTTAAAGCAATATGTATGAAAGGAAAATATTGTTAGGTTTTGTAACAATGAATACTGTTTATTTACATATAGCAGGGAGGTATGTGGGAGGAAGTAAAGCCAATGTCACCAAAAGACAAATGTTGAAAAAAACAATAAAAATGTAAGACAAAAATATCTTTTTTTTTTTTTTTTCTCAGACAATGCTTGCTGTTGTTGCGGGGAAGCTTGGGGCTTTGGTGTTATGCTAATAACGTGTCTGAATGTGAAATTTCCCCTGACAAAGGGGGAAAAGATGAGAGGGGGGGATGGTGCGCAGAAGGAAGAGAAGAAGAGGGGAGTCTTTGGAAAGAATTGGACAACCCGCGAGACTTTGGTGGGCGTGGACACAGAGGCGAGGGCTTCCTGCTCGGGTGAACACGTGGTTCCGTGTCAGCCTCCCCTGCTTGTCTGTCAGTGTGTGAAGGTTTCCAGTCCTTCTCTCACTCCTCTCCCTATCCATCCTCCCGTGCCACACAGCAGACCTTCTCCTCTCTGTACTCCGTCCCACCCGCACCTCCTCCTCCTCGTGCGGCACGTTGCTTCTTCTCTTTGCGACGGCTCCCGGGACTACCGACATCCAGGCCGCGGTCACTTCAACGTGTATCCGCTCAGAGGGAGAGTGTGTGTGAGAGTGTGTGCGTGCGTGTGTGAGTGTGTGTGTGTGTGTGTGTGTGTGTGTGAGTGAGAGAGAGAGAGAGGGTGTGTGTGTGTGTGTGTGTGCGTGTGTGCGCACCCGCCCGCAACCGGTCCATCCGTAATATTACTCTCACTATCCCGCCTCGTTGTTCGGTCATGACGCTGGAAGCGATCCGCTACCGGGCCGGGTCTCTGCAGATCCTCAACCAGCTGCTGCTGCCACACCAGACCTCTTACGATGAGATCCGCTCGGTGCAGGACGCTTACGAGGCCATCAAGTCCATGAAGGTACGGAGCTCCTTTCTCTCTCTCTCCCTTCCTTCCTTCCTTCCTCCCTCCCTTTCTCTCTCTCCTCCACCCCTCCTCACTCGGGGCTTTCTCTCCCACTTCCCATCCGACCTGCACGCCCGCTCGCTTGTGCATTTGTCCCCGTCGTGCATGTGTGTTTTTTTTGGTCGGGTCTTTTGTGCTCACACCGCTGCACGCGTGTGTTGCCAATATGCTCGCCGCCGTGCTCCCGCTGTCGGCCTATATTTTTGTTTTGGATGCACCTGCAGCACCCGCCATCTACAAGCTCCCTCCACCCCCCACTACCATCCTGTTATATATATGTATAGTCTTAACATTATCATGTGCAAGCGCCACAAAGTAGGCATCTGCACACAGCCACCCACCCATGAAACATGCCCCCCCCCCCCCCTCTCTCCTCCTCCTCCTCCTCCTCCTCCTCTTTCTTTGGGAGAGATTGTTGATGAATTATTAATGACCTTTGCCAGGGTTTTTGTTCGCGTTTGGGTCTTGCGCTGCACTCGGTGACACCTCCAGCTCATTTCTCCCTCCATACCTGAAGCCCCGACACAGAGAGGTGTTCAGATAGTTGCATGTTGTTCAAGTTCTGTAACAGCTGGAGACATTTTCAGATGCTCACTTATTAGAGCTGAGCAGATAGTCACTCTTTTGTCTTTGTGTGTGTGTGTGTGTGTGTGTGTGTGTGTGTGTGTGTGTGTGTGT
>CALSCE010003134.1:9227803-9267134 GCA_943593645.1 Bovichtus variegatus
TGTGTGTGTGTGTGTGTGTGTGTGTGTGTGTGTGTGTGTGTGTGTGTGTCAGAGTAAAGGAATGTACCATAAGCAGAGCGGGTGATGTCATGGCGATGGAGTCTAATGGTAGAGATGATATCATTTCATTCAAAGCTATCGTGACAACTTTCGTCTCCTCGATCAACCTCTTGCAACTGTTTGGTGGAGAGAGATTAATGAGCCCCATGAAAACTGAAACCAAAGATGAGGTCCACCAAGTGATGCTGACTTCCTCTTCCCCCTCCTTCAGGTGCGGGGCGCCCCGGCCATCGCCATCGTCGGCTGCCTCAGCCTGGCTGTGGAGTTGCGGGCGGGCGCCGGGGGTGATGACCCTGTGACCTTCATCAGGGAGTCTCTGTGTCACTTGACCTCAGCCCGGCCCACCGCCGTCAACATGGGCCGCGCCGCCCGCGAGCTGATGGAGTTTGCGGAGAACGAGAGCATGGAGAAGAACTCGGAGCAGCTCAGAGAAAGGTGGGAGATGATGAACTGCACATGTTCGTTGTTTGTCATTTGGTTTGGGACCATTATATTAATTGAAACGTTGATTTACAGGATTAGTTTACAATCTACTCTCGCAGACCCTTTCCTCAAGCCATTTTAATGTAAGCGATGGGGACAAAGTTCACAGTCCTTGTTCCATGAAAAAACACATTTCAAAGCGAAGCAGTTTGATTAAGTGAAATCAAATCGGTAAGTTTCTGTGTTTTTAACAACCTTTTTTTTTTAGTACTATCCTCCCACCGGAGCTAATCAAGGAAACTGTCCCAGGAAACAAAAAGACGACATTTTGCACCAAAAAGACCGTAACTATGGAGGCAGTCTCCCGTAGCCAGACCTATCTCCTCAGCGCTAGAGAAAACTCCAACTATTATCATTTTGGTATAGGGGGGAAAAAAGCTCTGTCTTGTTTGGCTTTCTTTTAAACTAATCACAATTGTCTTGGGCGGGACTAAGCACAGGATGCAGTGCAGATAGCGGAAGGGGAGCAGAATGTCAGCCAATAGCAGACTCGTACCCACATTCTACATCCGGTGAGTCAGACTGCTGGTGAGGATACTTGTTTGAAGGCACAGCCGGCATAGCGGGACTACTCGTCAGACACTGTTGTGTTACACGTCACGCCTCTTTCCCGGAATGCCATCATGCTATCTAAAATCACATACTGGGGCGTTGTTTGGTTCAGCGTAAACAAATAAATAAATAAAAAGCAGCGCTGCCGTAAGGTTGGATCTTCTTCATAGAAGTATTGCGTACTCTCTTTGTAAAAGAGGCTTGTTAAATGCTTTTAGTTGGACTTCAAATGTAGAAATATGAACCTATCCTTTAATTGCAGATTTGTTTGGTAACCTTTTGTGTTTAACTAAATTGCCACAAACCGGATCATTTAGGGCCGACTGCTAAATCTTTCTATGGGTCTTACTTCTTGGTTAATATCGGCCCTGTTCAGAGCACAACTCAATGTTCTTCTTTTCTCAGCTGCCCTACTTTTCTTCTTTAATTCTGAACAAAATCCTGAAAGTTTTCTGGGCTTTTGATTTGCTTTCCTGTCTGCACAGCAGTCAAATGTAGCTTCAACCAATAATTTCGTTAAGTACCCTTCAGTGTTTTTGATCACTAGTAGTGCTATGGAGCCATGTTTTTACATGACGCACTACATGACGCAATACACAATCCTCTCAATGGTTATACATTATACCACTTATTATTATTATTATCATATTAACTGATGGCAGTTGAGCAGGGAAGGAGAAGACCGTTCAAATTGTAAAAAGACAGTAAAAATGGTTTTACCCAATGCTGGCTCCAAACAAACAAAATAAACCGGATTTGCGAATGTTTGCATTAGAAAAACATTTGTTTATCCTCAAGGATACACACAGGGAGTTTTAGTGTAAACGGGACCTTTTTGTTAGTGTTTTTTTTTTTTTTTTTTAACTCCCCAGGACACCCTTTAGACAAATAGACACTCCCTCAGCAAACAAACATATGAGTTGCATATCAGTAAAACTTATATTGTGAAGTGAAATGATCAAAACGTGTGATCTTGTTGAAGTGAGCTGCTGCAATAGCACTTCCTCGTTCAACACCAACGTGTCTTTTTGAAAAAGTTGTGATGGCTGTCACTGGGAAAACTGGGAAAATTAAGGAAGCCTGTGTATAATTTTGTCATTGCAGATATGTTGTCGGTGTGAAAAAGAAACCCTGAGTAGTTATTTTTACAGTATTGATTTGCTCAACGGGACTGTAGTTTCAAGCTGCAAATGCAGGAAAGAAGCAGAACATTTGTGAAGGGCTGAAAGAGACGTAAGGGTTTAATGCATCCAGGTGGATAGTGGCTGTCAATACACCAACTTTAGGGTAGAGATGCACTGATCCAATACACCGGATTGATGTCCGCTCAAATACTGACCTCATTAAGCGGGTCGGGTATTGACCAGATATGACCAATCCACATTTAATACAGTTTCTTTGTCAATGTCATTATAAAAGCCAGTGTTTCTGATATCAGTTACAGTCACTCAGTCACGGCGCACACTCGACTGCACGCCACAACCATCCCTCACGCCCTCATGTTGGATCACACAACAATGACTCAAATAAGTTCCACTCGGAGAGTTTTTAAATTTGGGAAAAAGAAAACACCCGTGTGGAAGCGGGAATGGATATCAGCAGATGCCCTGAGTTAAGGGGTCATAATCTTTATCCAAAATCAAAAAGCTATATCAATGCTTGATACATGAGGAACAATGTGATAGAGCTACAGTGGAAGGAGGGATCAGGTATAATGGCCTCTTCTAAATTCCCACCTCTTGTGGTCCCCCTCCTGCAGTGTAATCGCCTGGATCGAAGACATGCTGGAGCGTGACGTCAATGACAACAAGAAGATCGGTAACTATGGCGCCCAGCACATCCTGTCTGGCGTTCCGAGGGACTCTGTGACGATCCTCACACACTGCAACACCGGCTCGCTGGCCACAGCTGGATACGGGACCGCACTCGGTGAGCCTGGAGCCGTGGGTGTGGAATGAGAAAAGAGGATGAAATATTTATGGCACTGTAACTGTAATAATGTGTGTTTGTGTGTAGGTGTGGTGCGAAGCCTCCACACGCTGGGCAGGCTGAAGCGTGTGTACTGCACGGAGACGAGGCCGTACAACCAGGGATCCAGACTGACGGCGTATGAGGCGGTCGCAGAGGGAATCCCTGCTACACTTATTACAGACAGCATGGCAGCCCTCACCATGAGAGAAATGAACATCACAGGTGTGTGTGCGTCTCGTTTACCTTTCCTTACTCCGGCGTTCCTCTTTCCTTAGCGCTAACTTTCCCTCTATCGTGTTCCTCCTCTCAGCTGTGGTGGTGGGTGCAGACAGGGTGGTTGCCAACGGTGACACGGCCAACAAGGTGGGCACGTACCAGCTGGCCATCGCCGCAAAGCACCATGGGATTCCTTTCTATGTGGCCGCACCCAGCACGTCATGCGACTTGAGCCTGGAGAGCGGCCGGGACATCATCATCGAAGTGCGCCCCCCCGAGGAACTCACCAGTATAAACGGAATACCCATTGCTGCCCCAGGTAAGAAGTGTGGGATGTTTTGTACAAGGGGAAGAAGTCACAAATGTTTTTTAACTAACCAGAACGGTTGCAAACAGTGAGTTGAGTAGAGGACTGAGCGTGATGGTAAGACAGTCAGGCTTGGCGAGATGGATGAGCGTGGCCCAGTTCCAATGTCCGCCCTAAGCCCTGAGCACTGAACCGTCACAGACTTTAATTGACGTCACTTGCAGTGTAAGTGCTGCAGTTATAAAGAGGGTGCATGCTGTATGAGGAAGGGGGACAGAGGCACGTTTGTGGCATGTTTGTGGCAAGTTAAGTGTTTGGCTACGATTTCACAAAGTTCTTGCTGCCATCAGGTCGTATACTTGTAATGTTATGAGACAGTGACGGTACAGAGACGACTGGAAATGAGAAAAAACAAAGGCCTCAATCGCTTAACAGGACAGCCCTGAGCCCTTACAGACTTATGCACAACGTTTATAAGGGTCTATAAGAGCTGACACTGGAAGTGTGTTTTAGGTGAGTTTGTTAGCGCTAAATTGAGTCATTTGATCTCTAATTACGTTGCCAGAGCAGAGAGGTGCTCGGTGACATCACAGTAATTAAAGCGCACATTTAATGAGCACACTGGCCCCCGGAGAGGAGGATGTGTGCTCGTACATTAAGTTTCCCTCTCCTTAACTTTCCTCTCACACCCTTATCTGGCACTTCTCGTGAACGTCATTTTAAAATAAATTCATACGGATGTTTTTCATTATAAGGCCATTATTTTACGTAAAGAACTGATCGTACTAGCAAGTATTGCCTGTGTAGCCAAAGCCTGATATGGGGTATTCCCCTGTGCATAGAGCTGTAGTTGTCCAAAAACTACTAAAATCACTTTAATGAGACGCACAGTTGCACTTTGTGACTTGTTCCTTCATTACCTTAAACAGGCCCTGTAGTTTATTTAGAGTCAATCCCACATACACCCTCCTGCTGCTGTGGAGCACCAAATGTGGATTCATCTGTGGCTGAAAGTGGTCCCTCACATATGCACTGGCAGTTATTTGCACACAAACTATATTGCTGAGCCTTTTTAAAAATGGAACTATATATTTGTGACTAATTTTTTAAGATTTAAGTCTGTGGCTGCCACAGAAAGAACAATGAAGTAATTTCCAACTTGGGAAATGATAATCTGAGAAGAGAAAGTCATTGACATTACAGTGCTGAGTACAGTACACATTTTTATAAACCTAGGACAAGGTGTCATAAGAAGAGTAACTTGGTAAGTTACAAATAAACAATTTAAATATTACATTACTTGGGGGTAAATAATTAGCTAAAGGTTAGGGTTTATGTTAGGTGAAAGTAGAGGATTAACAGCTCAAACAGAAAGCATAAACAAACAAATACACAGTTAAGTAGTTAACTTAAAGTGGAACAACATTCATACATGTTATTCCTATGGCGTAAAAATAAAAATATTAGAAAACATAAACCACTCTTTAAAATCCAAAAAACTAGAGTGCTAAAACTCAGATGTGTGATATCATCAAGTATAAAGTCTGGAGTTGCTCCATAGACGATGCATTGTGAAAGATGTTGAAGATGACACTGAGAGCAGCCAGGGGAATGTTCTGACTATATGGGAACATTTTCTGTTTCACAGCGAGAATATTACAGTCGAAAGAAGCTCATTTGGGTATAAAAAGAAAAAAAAAAAACATTCTGTGGGTTGAAAAAAAAAATCAGTCTCCCATTCCTCGTCTACGGAGCAGCTCCAGACTTTACACCTGATGACATCAAGTTCGGGACTTAATGTTCTGGTTTCTGTCTTTGAGAGAGAGAGTAGCTCATGTTCACAAATATTAATTGAACTTTTCTAGGCCATGGAAATAACGTATAGTCATTCTTAATTTAGGTGGTAAGGAATGATGGCGAATTGGCAAAAAAATAATGGATGCTTAAACTAGATGGCTAAAGGTAAATATAAAAGGTTTAAATGAATGGTAGTGTTGATGAAGAAGGTCCGGATCCACTGATGTGGAGTATCTCCAACCATGTTTTTAGATTTTTATTTAATTTTTTAACCATGTCTCTCATTCCTAACTTTTAAATTCAGGCATCGAGGTGTGGAACCCTGCGTTCGACGTGACCCCTCACCAGCTGATCACAGGAGGCATCATCACAGAGCTGGGAGTCTTCCTCCCCTCTGAGCTCCAGGCGGCGCTCACCGGCCGCCTCACTGCCCTCTAGAGCCGCTCAGCCCCACCTGCTGGTCCGTGTGCACCACTGCACCTTAGCGTTCACACACTCAAAGACGCACTCATTTCATCACAGAACACACACACACACACACACACACACACACACAGTCATAGTTGTGGTTTAATTTAGTTTTGGTCAATGCACAGTCACTGTTACCTGTCAGTGGTGCACACACAAGAGGAAATGTTCTTCAGTCTCTTACTCACCCACACACACATTCACTGCAGGGAGTCGAGCAGACACGTGTGCAGTCTCCCCTTTTCTTTTATGTCCCTCTTTGTTTTCTGTGGTCTTTACTATTTCACCTTTTCCCAAGTTTTTCCATCCCATCTTTCATTCTCTCTTGCCGCCTCGTTCTCTTTCTAAATGGCTTCTGCGACTACGAATAGCGCTCAGCTGGACTCAATCCCATAAACTGTATTTGGCAAAAAGATTCTGAGGTAATTTTTCAGGGCTTCTTCAACTACAAACAAAAAAAAAAGTGTTACGTTTTAATTCCAAAGTAGTGGTTTTTCTCAGCCATGGTTTTTAAAATGCTGCTACCCACTTGTAAATATACATATTCTTGCTGGTAGTGTGTGTACATATGTAGAAAACTAACCCCTGCTACTAAAAGGCACTGCTATTTTAACCCAATATGTGGTTATTTGAAATTTGAAATTTGACATCAAAAATGTTATATTAACATTTAATTTATTTTGTTCTGCGTAGAAACCTTTTTGTAGAAGAATAATCCAAATTAATGGCTCATAAATTTTCACAACCAGATTTTTAGTGATTGTATTTCACTCACATTTTACCTCTCGCAGCAGAATTTGGAATTTCTTGATCGGTCCTCGTCAGTCAGCTGAAGCCTATGACAATACATAGCGTTATTTACACCTCACTCCTTGTTTGTATCTTGCTATTCCCAGTTGTACTGTATCATACCACACTTGTATTCTCATAATGTACTTATATATATGTAACCATACTTATTTCAGCACCATACAAATATTCACCATACTGCACAGGACGCTCTGTAAGAATGAAAAATCCCAAAAAAAAAAAAAAAAAGGAAATGTGTCATTTTTGCCATAACAGCTTTTGCTGTGAACTCAGAGGTCTGTTATGCTGTTGTATTTCTGTAATACAGGCATCACCATTAAAAGAATAGTTCACCCCAAAGTTAAAGTTTGGTCATCTGCTCACTTGCATGTCAGTCAAGAGACTTAACTAACGCAACCACAACATACCTGTGTAGCTTCACGTTTATCTCAAATTATTTTTAAATAATAGGTCATCGTTTTAAAGCCTCGAAAAATGTGAAACAAAACAAAATGAATCAAATGATAACTTCACATCTCGAAAGTGCCACTGAATGGTGTGTTCAACTAAATCTGCAGCAGGATAATGCAAGAAAGGCTAAATATTGGACTTTAAAGCTGCATAAATCAGTATTTTTATATTAACAATGGAAAACAATGACAGAGAATTATCAGTCAAGTCAATCTCATTGTTTTGGTTTTACAGACTGCAACTTTACTGCTTTGATTCACTCTCACTGCACTCGCCACTTATTTTTTACTTAAAGGAAGCGGTTTTCAGTGAAAAAGCTCTGGTAAACCCACTGTACACTAACTGTTTAGCACCAAACAGACAGACTTAGCAGTTTTATATTCTCTTTAGGAGTTAGATGAGACCAAAAGAGATCCGAGTTGAGAGTAAATATTAGGTTTACATTTGTCAGTTGGACAAACATGACTCAAAATGAATGCTTTCGTTGCTCTTTGTCCATAGAATAAGTAAATAAGCAACCGTTCACTGACCTGCATTAACAACTAGAGGCCAAAAAATCAAATAACGCAGGTTTAAAGATCCGCAGTCTCTATCATTGTGCAAATATTTAAGTGTTTAGAAAAACAAAGGCTTGTTTTTTTTACTTTATAGATCGGTAGAAAGATTGTTTTAACTTCAGTTTCTCAGAAGTCTTAAGAGGGAAATATGAGGCCAACTAGTGAGGCCATAAACACTTTGGAGTTATTCAAAAACCTGATGCGGGGATGAGCAGAAGAGAACTTCACGTCTTTATTTTGAGGTGAACTACTCCTTTAAGAATATCCTCTGCAGAGAGCTCTGCAACACATAGCGTGATGCCACCCATAATCAGAATGTAATGTTCAACTCGGATGAACTTTCTTTTGTCAGGACATATTTCAGACACTCGGTCACTTCTTGCCTTTGTGCTCTGCTCAGAATGTGTTTCGACTGTTTGGATTAATCCCTCCTCAGACTGACCTCCATCAGACTACTCCATGAGATCAGGGCCATGGGCGGTTGAATACAGGTAGACATTCAGGACTAGGCAAAGGGGTTTCTCCTTGGGTTTTCCATTTCTCGCCATGTCAGCTATGAGTTTCTCTCTTCTTGATCCTGAAGATGGCAGAAAAAGATTGTAAAGCAGAAATAGTTGAATTCAGTTTTCAGAAGCTGGCTGATTTAAAGGGGGAACATTTTTCTGAATCATCTGATTTGTCTAGTGCTGAAAACAGATGGTCGGCTAAATGAACACAAAAGTAATCAAACTATTTTGATAACACGATCGCTTAAGTTATTTGCTATTGCTCTGTTTTATATTGATCATTAATTGCAGCCCTTCCTTCATCATGCGCCCTTATTGACTGTAGTAAATTTGCAGCAACCAGTTTTAAAACCTGAGGGTGACCCATTTACCCATAACCCGTAAACTGTTATTGTTCTTAGAGGCTCCTTTTTAGAAAAGTCCCAGATATCTCTATCTGTAAGGGACACATGTTCGCTGCACTGAATGTCACAGGGCCAGATTTCTTTGGGGCGGGGGCCCTCACTGCCTTACAGGTGCAGCACTGATGTGAGCTGGCATCATGACCGGCAGACAGCAGCCCCTCAGTCCTTCCTTCACCCTGGTTTCTGACCTCAAACACTGCCTTTGTGGATTCACTTCATTAATTTAAACAGGTGACAAATACACAACCTTTCTCTAAAGGACCCCTGAGAGGTCCAGAGAAAAGGCCCTTAAAAAAAAAGAAAAAAAAGCTTAATGTCAAGAATAATAATTGCAGTATCCATAGTATCCATTGCTGTAATATAAGCTCACTTCTTCCTTCATCTTCCTCTTCTTTGTTTGTCCTCCTTTCACCCATTGAACCTCAACTCACAAAGATGCTGTTAGGTCACACGAGCAGAAAAAAGACACTTTTCTTTCTTTTGTTTTGTACAGTTTAAGACGTCACGTGTTTGGGGGCAAATTTAGACAATGTTCCAGACATATGTAGCAAATGTGTGGCCGTCAGACCCGCAACGTATTATTTGTTTTTTTTTAATCTTTTAAGAGGTACAAGATTTTTGTTTGTCTGTACATCATGATTATAACTGTTTGGCTGTGGTTTGTTCGTTTATATCATGACATTGTGATTCCTAGTGACTAGGCCATTAGTACACCACACTGGGGAGGCCTCCTCAACCATACACACTACCTCTCCGCCTGCCTACACGGACGCAAACACTGAAATGCATGAACACGTGCACTTAATGTCCCAGGCTGCAGCAGAGCAGATAAATGGATTGTAGAAGGGGGTAAAAAAATCTGGACTAAACTTCTCCACATCTCAGTAATGTTTGTACCGTGAACCCAAAGTGACAAATAATTTGTGGCGGTGCTTTTATAGTTTGCCAAAGTAGCCTGTATTCAGGCCAGTGTATTATGTTGGGTTGCAGCTGAATTGTTTCTGCATTACGTCATGTTTTTTACACCACACCTTTGAAGCAGCAGCAATATAGTACTGTGTTTAAAAAGATGTTCCACCAACCTCCCCTCGAGACGCCCAACACACGCCTAATAATCAGGTGCCAAAATTCAGCGCTGCTTGCCACGTGTTTTACACATTGATTTTGTTCATCAAAGCAGGTGTTTGTGTAATATTCTCAATGACTAAAATGGCCTGCAGTTACCATTGAAAGGAGTGTTGTTCAGATGGCCTCTTTAAGTGCAAGTATGTTATTGTTGTTATTGATAATCACTTGATCTGGGTTTATTTTGTAACATGTGGAAATGGTTCAAAACTGAATTTTTTTTAAATATATATGTATATGAATATAATGCTGTAAAGTGCAGTCATGAATTAAGAGATTTCTCTTCCACATCAATACAGTAAAAAGAATAAATCCACAGTGAAATGAATTGAGTTGTTTTTGTCCGTCTCTTTGTTATAAGCCTGTCACTGAAACTCCTGCAGGGGGCGGTAATGCAACAAACCACTAGAAGAAGAAGAAAAAGAAGAAGAAGAGCGGCTCCTTGTGCATTTCCGGTTAACAAAAATGGCTCAAGGTTCAAAGAAGTTTAAAGCTCAGCGGCCAGGAGCCTCTAAAAAACACCAACAAAACAAGCAGAAAGGACCGAAGAAAGGAGGTATGGATTTAAAAATACCCCCTGGTATCGTATGTGTTGCTGTGGAAGGCGCAGAAACTATTATGTTTTGTCAAATGGCATCAACATGTGACATGCGTGGAATCGGCTGAACACGTTTTTTTTCTAAGTGACTCATGTTTGAATATTTCCAATATCCAGCAGAAACGAATATTAAGAGCTGGCTTAATACGAGGAGGGCTTCTTCCTCCAAAGTATTGTATTTGTTATAAGCTGAGTAGACGGAAACTCTGCAGGCTTATGTCCTGTGACGCAGGGACTTAAGGAGTTGAGTTACTTAGCTTAGCTCTGCTTTTATTTAAACATTAGCCATTTAAACCTTAAGTTGTTCGATATTTTCTAATCAAACCACTGAATGTTAATCAAACCCTGTTCTTCACATGTGTTGCTGTGTTTACTTTATTATGTGACTAGTGTTTCACTGTTACACTGAGGGACTTTACATAAAGCTGTTTAGAAAATGCTACTCTCCTCGTACAAAATAGAGAAGTTTGACCAGCTTTAATTATAATAAGAGAAGAAAAGAAGATGAGCTTAATTTATTCAAACATAATAGTTCTCTGGTGTAATTATACAGTTGGCTAAAAGTCTAACCCAACAGCATTACAGTTAATCCTGAATTATGAAGGTTGTGATGTTCAGTTGTTGGAACTGTTAAATAGTATTTCTGAAAAGTGTTTCTTTTATTCTGTCACTCCTCTTTATGTCAGTGAATGTAGACACAATATGAGGAACACCCCTCAGTAAAACACCATGAATGAACACTAGAAATTATAAACACAGCAGCTTCCAAAATGACCACAAAGGATTTGTTGCAGGGCTACTGCTTTAGTTTCAGCCCGAAATACCCAACAAACTGGCCCCTGGGTGTATGCTGTGTGGGCACAGTTGAGATTAAAATGTTGACCTTACTGGTTGAGTGATCATGTTTAAACACAATTGTGTATTTTCAGGAAATAAAACTGCTAGACATTGTTGAACAAGCCTGGGGAATTAGTAGCAAACGTTACAGGAATATTTTACTTCAAATGTATCTCAACAACATGACACTATTAATGACAAACACAATTTACTTCGCAAGAAATGCTCGGATGTAGACAGATGCACCTTAGAGGGAGTTAGTTTGGGCTACAGAGGCAATAACAAAGTTGTCAGGTGCATGCAGCTAATAATTCAGTGCGTTTCTGCACAATGTAACAAATAAGATTTTAGCACTATCTGATGTAATGCAGTCAGTATTTAAGTGTGTGTTTACTATTTAATTCGATAAAATGTTGGCAATAGCGTTTGGAAATTTGACAATATTATTGTTTTCTTTTTGTAAAGGGAGGCTCATTGCACCTAAGAAGACTCAAGTGGTTGAGCAACAGAAGCTGAAGAAGGTGAGGACACGTTTTAACAAAAAGTGGCAGTTTCTCTTTTAAATCTGTTCGAAGAATCTCACGGTGAGTGAGCTGGACTGATTACTTATATTTAACATCTAACCTCTGCTGCTCACTGAAGGGTCTAGAGGTTGCCATCAGGAACAAGATTGAGCAGGAGGTGACCCAGAGGGCGAGTTCATCCCTCCACAAGCCACTGAGTGTGGTTAAAGGGGCTGAACGTAAAGGCAACCCAGGAGCACCCCGTCCAGGAACCAGCTCCAAATAGGACCTGATGCACAAACCTGACGCTGAGCGTGCTAAACTTAAGGACTTAGTCATGGGGTCAGTGAATTACATTGATCCCATGACTCAGATTTAAGATACACGCCAGCTGTCCTGCTGTTTTTTATTCCTGAATGTTTTGGCTGACTTCAGGCTTACAGAAATAGTCAGAGCCCTTCTTGTACAGATGGTAATTCTTAGTTTTTCAGTTTACAAAGAAATGTAAAAATGGAGGCTTTCTGGATATGATATGCGTCACTGGGCCCTGGGCATTACATAAACCTCCACTAGGGGGCACCACAGGACTTTATTGACTCATGGAGTTTCTGATTTGTGTGCTTGTTTTTTTGTTGTAAAAATCTTGAATGAAAACAACATAAGAAACCATGATTTTATGACCTTTGTATTTTACCACTCTAACACAGGCTTTGTAACATTCTATTGTATGATTGTACAGAAAATGAGTAAAAAAAAAATATGAATCTTACACCTGTCACTGTCATGAATCTTTTGAGATGTGTTCATCACACTTTGTAAATTCCAGCCATCACGATCATTTCTGTAGATATTTTAATGGTTTTAGAAGAACAGACTTCACCTAAATCAAGTCTCAGGGAAGAGCTATTGCACGTGGACAATCACAGGATTTCCCAAATAAGCCAATATGTTTCAGTGAGCTCAAGCTTCTGATTCATCTGAATTGGTGAGAAAGAGTCGAGTGCTGCTACAGGCCGCCTCTTTGTGACAAAGGGGCACAAATGAGTGTTTACACTTTAGAATTCAGTAACATTATCTTTTAGAGTAGATTCATATCCACAGAACTAGGCACCTGCATTACCCACAATGCAACTAGACCGTCAACAGTTTGGTCAGGTGTGTTATGCCAGTAGCAGCTAATGTAGTCTTCAGCCACAACCAGCGCTGACTCGAGTGACTTCAGATTTTGCTCAGTTGCCCACTGGAGCCATAAGCAGCTTTTCCACAGTTTCTTTTGAAACAAAATGAATGTGTGGAATTGCAGTTGCCCTTTAATGTACAGTATGTAGTTCTTGAATTTAAAGACCTCAACATAACCAGAACAGCGTACTGTATGTTACCATGGTGATGCACCATTGTAGCCAAGGTGAAGCCATTTAGCTGAAGCATGCTCCAGGTCGTCTTGAATAAACACCAACATCTAAGGAAGCGGGCCTTCATTTACTCAGCGCTTTGACGGCAAACTAGCCAGTGATAAGGCTGAACGCTGTTTGAGAAGTTTTCATGTCAACACACGCTCAAGCAGCCCGTGCCAGAACTAGTTTGACAAGCTTCTTTAGAAAAATAGAGTGTATACACAATATGTGTGTTAAAAAAAAAACCCACTGAAATACTGATGTTCATTGAGAACCACATCATGAGTTGTCTTTTATGAGGTATTTATTTAAATCCAGTATGGATGTCACTTGTAGCTCATGCATCTATATGTAAGCTTCATATTTGAGGTTTCTATGTAAGACTTTATGTCTACAACTCAATTGTCATAACAATAACAGCATGCATTATGCATTCAGTGCACAAGGATAGCACTACCATATAAAAAACAATCACAAAACAAGCAAATTGTTAAAATAAGTGGTAAAATACAATCAAGCAGTACAGATTCACCAGCACTTCTTTCTAAAGCAGGTCTGGTAATAAACAGTGTATGTTTAGAAAGCTTTAATGGCCTCCATGCAGCGATGGGAGCGCAGGAACCTCGGGAAGGAGTCCTTCGCCATCAGGTTGTAGATTCTCTGCTGGGCCTCGTTGAATGTGTCGGCACACAGAGAGTCAGTCACACCCAGCAGAGCCTCTCGGGTCTCAGCGTCCAAGTTCACCTGAGGGGAAACAGATTATCAGAAGCTCTTTAATTATAGCCTCCTCTTTATCCTGACGGCACGCATCACTCTCCACAAACCTCCTGTGGTGCGTCAGGGTTGATAAACTGACTGTAGATGCTGCTGGACTTGGTCTTCTGTAGGTTTGAAGGAGAAACCCTGTACTCCTCACAGGCCAGCCAAAACTCGAGGTTCTCCTCACTGAACTCTGAACGCAGGAACCCATGAAACGCCTGCAGAGCGCCTGGGAGGGAGAAAGGCGAAGGAGAAAGAGAGGAGAACAAGTCATAAGGTCACAGAACACGCTCTGTAACATCATTTATAGTGTCTAACTGCAGTTTGCTAACATTAGCTACCAGCGCTACCGGTCATGAAACTTTTCATAGAGTGCTGCAGGAATGAGCCCTAAAACCCTAAAAATGTGTCGGCATTTCTGCACTCGCGGTTGTTTCGTCTCGATGGGTTTTTGGTCAGATGCCGGATACAAGGCCTGTGGTTATCACAAGCTTAAGAGATGTTCACGTTTTTTTCCTACAACATAAAATATGTCAGGAAATACCCCACTGATGACATTTAAAGCTTTTACAGGTCGGAAAAAAGGCGGTCGCTAACAAGCGGCTAAGTGAGACTACAACACGCCATCACAGCGAACACTAGTCTGCCTTTAGCTTAGTGGTGGTGACCCTTTATAGCCTAACATGAACAAAACTTCTAAGGATCGTAAACTTTTGTTTATTTTCTGAAATAATTCAAAATTCAATGGAAAAATCCCATTGGCTTTTTGTTGAGAGAAACATGTTCCGCGTTGGCCTACAAAGAAAAAAAAGTCATCCCTGCACCACTTTTTTTTTGAAAGAAGAAGAATATGTTATTTCTTCTTTTGCTCCTGCTTTAATATTGACAATCATAGTTATTTTCATAGTAATGCATAGTGTTTGTCAGTTAAAATGTGTATCAGTAGTTGCGTTACGTTATTACTCCTTGTAGAAGATGACCTGACGTTCCTGAAGATTAGTGTTATGTGAACTGAGACGTGTCCAGACATTAGTCCTGCAAGATGTAAATATGAAACTACGTGCTGTGCTTAACACAACGTGTCGGACCTTTTTTTACAGCAGGCATTTTGACTTGTCATAGTAGGAAAAGCACAGGTGTTACGGATAACATTAACAACGGCTCTGTTCTATTCAAGTGTCTCAGTGAGCCGGGATGTCCAACACCAGGACCCTGAAACTGAAGCAGTTGAATTGAAACTATTATGCATTTTATCGTAGACACTTGACACCACTGTCACATGTCCAAATTATTCTGTGTTTTTGAAACTATGAAGTGTCTTTGTAAGTGTTAAAGAAAAAAAAATGGAAAAAGCTTTCTTACTTTTGTTGTTTAGCAGAGTTTCCAGGTCCTGGAGAGCTTTTCCATCCTGACTCCTGAGAAAAGAGACGGAAACGGTGAAATTCAACTCTGCTGTGGTAACTGGCAGATGAGTGGATTTACTACTTTTCTTTTTTACTTTACTTGTGCTTGTGGTGCGTCTCAGCCAGATGGCTTAACTTCACCCGCAAGTCTTTGGCCCTGAAAAAAAAAAGCACAACACAATAAAAAACTCTGCAATCAGGGAATTACTGATTCATATAGAAACCACAGTTGTATACTTACTTCTCCAGGCATGAGGAGGGCAGGGAGGAGAGCCCCTTACACATTGAGGTGTGTAGTTTGAGAAAACCTGCAAAGGTAAAATGAACAGACCGAGCTGTATGTGATCAGAGGAGACAATTTATTCTGAGTGTGTCAGTCAGTCAGCCTCCCAAACTACAGGGTGCTGCTCTTATATAGCCTACCTGTATATCTGATCTGTCAATCTGCTCCCCTCAGAGCAGCAGGTGTAGGACGGGAGCTGAATAGAGCTGACTGGGAGAGGCTGCGTACGTGCCTACAGGCCATGACGGCCTGTCAACAGGAGATCGGAAGCAAATCAACACATAGAAAAGGAAAATGAAAGGAGGTGGGCCTCCATTGCCTGTATGTGTGTGGTCAGGCATCATTGACTCTTTTAAATCAGACCTAATCAAAACCTGGACTGACCTTCAGAGTGTTTATGACAAGAGAATAAAGGGATGAAGGTGGAGCAGGTGGGCTGGCAACATCACTCATCTCTGGAGAGTTCCTGCCACACGGAGTGTTAATGGACAAAAGAAGACGAAACACCCGAGGAGATCACCAAAATCCTTTTCCATTTTTCCTTTGTTCTGACTTCAAACTCTATTTCATTTTGTGAAGCACATACGTGGCTCTCTGCAGTCAATGTGTATCTCACTACAAAGGATGTTATTGTATCTAAAAATGTCACAGTAAGGCCAAATGTCAAATTTTGTGTCATTTTACAGTACATTTACTTGATTGGCACTGTCAGAGAGGTATTCATTTAACTATAGGCTTATTGTTGAGGTTGAAGTTTGCAGTGGTGTTTAAATGGACTGCATTATATTGAGAGGCGTTTCTAACATTTTGTCCACCCTATTTACCTATGTGAGGGGAATATTATTAAAAACACCACCACCAACTATAGACCTTAATAATAAACATAAAGTAGAATTATTGTTATTATTATAACAAAAAACGATAAGAATGATAAGCTTTAAAAGTATAATTCAGGGCAGAGCTGTTGTATTGTATTGCATTAGATTGTACTAATGTACCTAATGAAGTGGCACACGCACATTTCACTGCTTCATCTGCTTTTGTAAAAAAAGTGTAATTTGCTAATGTGTCACATTTTTTAAGCTAATAATAACAATAACACTTTCAAAGACTGTTTTTGGTGTCTGGTCAGAATGTGGCACCTTTGACTTATGACCTCAGTGTTTCTTAAATCCTACAGCCCTGGGTGAGGATTCTACAGTGTGAGAAACGAAGCTCATTTATCAATATTCATCAATAATTTAAAAGAAAATCTATCAGTGGCTAAATACAAGACAGGAGCGGTCGCCAACCACAGACTGTATACTGTCTTATACTACAGAGCCTGGTTCCCACAGTGTCCCAGCAGCAGCCAGTCTCCTCCACACACACACACACACACACACGGATCTGACACTTGCAGGCTCCAGCAGCGGGGAGGAGGCGCCGGCGGCTGAGTTTCACTCGCTTCCTGTTTTCTCAACAAGAGTCGCTGTGCAATCTACAAGACGATCAATAGTGGTGAACCCAGATAAACCCCGGGACCTGCTGAATCCACAGGGAGCGGCGAGTTTACCGTCAAATAAATCCGGTTTGAGGACGGACTCAGGCCCAGTGAGCTGAGATCCCGCCATGGGCCGCGGCTCGGCTCGGAGATAAACAGTGAGTCACAAAATGGTCTCGTAGGGTTTGTTATTACACCGTAATGCGACCATAACAGTGTGAGGTTCAAGTTGACCGCGATCGTGAGTGTATATGGAAGCTACCGTGCTCGTGTTTACTGTGGGCATGTGGATCAACCTGCGCGAGCTACAATAGTATATGGCATTATTAATATATCGGTAATAACTAATAGTTTGATCAGTTATTGCTATATAAAAAAAGACTTTGAATAGCAGCATGTCTTAAATAAAGATTCGGATTGTGGACACAGAGACATTGTGTAATGTTATACTACAATCCAGACCTCTCATGCAAACTGAACTTCATGTGGCTTTGGTGCCCTGCTGCCCTGTGGTCCCTATCTCAGGTGTTGTAGGACAAAATAACAGGAACATTATATTTGTCTAGGTAAAACCTAGACAAATATAATGTAGTAATCTAGTCCAAATCAGTGGTTTCCTAACGGTATTGGTTTATGACACTTATGTTGCATAAATCTATTAGTTGGGATCTGTTCAACCAGGGGTTGTTTTTTTCTTTGGTCTAGTTGAATAATTGTTTTTACCGGAAAAAAAGCAATTTTCTTTAGATGAACTTCTTTTTCTAAATTAATTGAATCGATTCCTGGCGTGTGACTATCCTTGTCTCTGCTTGGGGCTTGAGGCTCAAAGCTACATTACCCAGCAGTAGTATAACTCAGCCAAATCTCCAACTGATGTGTCGGCGGATGAGTTGTGGCATTGTGGGTAATGTAGGCAACATGTTTTGACAAGTAAGAAGAATGTGGAAAATATATACCACATTCTACACATCAGTTTTAATCTGTGTCAGGCTGTGGTGATTGAATTGATGCCCCTGTGTTCCACCAGCTGATTCTGACTGGCAACAGTCATGAGAACCCAATGGACTTGGATCTCTTGGGCGCACTGCCAGGACAGCGCATCCCCTGGTCCGGACCAGGAGAGGGAGAAGCGCTGGGCTGAGCTGTTCGATCAGCTGGACGTCAACAAAGATGGTCGCATTGACATCCAGGAACTGCGGACAGGGCTGGCAGGCAGAGGGCTTTCCAGAGGCTCCCTGGAGAGGGTAAGACCGCAGGACACCTGCATCACACACACACACACACACACACACACACACACACCCACATGTGTTTGCAATCACTTGTTGCGACTCTTGAAAGGGCTGGTTTAACCTGTTATACATACGTCTGTGTGTGTGTGTGTGTGTGCGTGCGTGTGTGTGTGTGTGTGTGTGTCTGTCTGTGTGTGTGTGTGTATGTGTGTATGTGTGTGTATGTGTGTGTGTGTGTGAGAGAGAGAGAGGTGTACGTCTAGTAAAGGCCTATTAAATTTCCTCTGATTTTTCATTAAGTGGAACCTCCCTGATCCTCCTGATCCGTTTCTGTTTGTCCAACAGCAGAAGCCAAGGACATCAACAACATAATTTCATTGTGAACACACACAGTCTGTCTCTCTCCTGTCAGTCTGTATTTGACTGTTTGTTTTGGGCAAAACGTGTCATATGTGTATGTGCACCCTGGTCTCACCAAATGGTGTATGAATAACACGCCAAATCTTTAAGTCTTTTTAGCTGTTCTAACTTCGTGTTTTTTTGCTTTTTTCACGCTGTGGCAATACTATGGAAACAGGTGCTAGTGCCCCAGAAGTCAGGTGGCACTAGCACTAGAAAAGTCCGCGCCAGGAAGAGGATGGGTTGGACTGGTTGGATGTATGGGTCAAACAAACACAGGATTTTCACCCAAGAGACTGATGTTTGTGTCCCGTGTGAAACCAAAAGTCAACCACTGACTTATTTACGTTGACCATCTGTCCGTATGTGTCGAGTTGGGAATCAGAACGGCTCGTTAAATGACACACGAAAAGCTTAAAATGCGTAGACATGATACGTGAAATGCCCTTAATAGTGGTGTGCTATTTATACATCTTCCCATGAGATCACGTTGCGTTTGTGTGTATGTGAATATATATTTCTCACCTTGTGGGGACATAAACATGTTTACACAGCCCCATTGTGGGGACTCGCATCCCTTCTGGGGACAAAAATGCAAGTCCCCACAAAGTACATATTCCATTTTTGACTTTTTTAGATTAGTGTGTGTGTGTGTGTGTGTGTGTGTCTGTGTGTCTGTGTGTGTCTGTGTGTGTGTGCCTGCATGTAAAGGGCAGCATGCTGTCTATTTTAGTACAAGGAGCAGGACTTTGTAAGATGAGAGCGATAACCTTTCTCTTGGACCTACACTTGATCACTTTTCACATTTAGCTCATTGTCAACCTTTTTTCTTCTGCAGCATTTCTTATTGGTTGTCTCAAAAATGTTATTATTCGAGCAATTTGCATGTCTCCTGTTTAACCCACATTTATTTTGTTTCGTAAAAAAAAACGCATTTCTGCGACACAAAGTCATTTGTGTGTAGGTCATTCCTCGCCTAAACAACATGCTGTAGCATTATTGGCCCAACAGATGGCAAGGTAGAGAAGTACTTAAAGGCTACAAACCTGGACTACAATCTCGATCTTGTTGTATTTCTCAGCTGTCTGCATCACCTCTGTTATATTTGCGCTGATAGACTAGACAAACGTATGCTGTTGTACAGAATTAATCATAGACTGTTTTTACAACAATCCAACAACAGGATACTGATGATCCTGGTGTAGATGGGCTAAAATATAAAAAGTGTTCCTAGTAAGAGTGACAGGCCAATCAGCTCTCTGAACAGTATGATGCAGGCATATTAGGGTTTCGGACTGTACTTTATAAAGCAGTTAAAAAACCTATCTTCTTGGCCCCTGACCAAATATCTGCCAAATGCCCAGACCTTTGTTTTTCATTGACCTAGCTGTCCGTGTTTTCAGATCGTGGAGGCCGGAGACACCAACCAGGATGGAGTACTGGACTTTAAAGAGTTCACGCAGTATCTTCGCACCCATGAAAAAGAGCTCAAAATCATGTTCAGAAGCCTGGACAGGAACAATGACGGTCTGTAGCATACAACAGTTCAAACAATGATTGATGGCACTATCTTCAAAATGTTGATATTGAGTTCATGTCTGTCTCTCTAACTGTGTGTGACTGGTGGATATTTGCAGGTCAGATAGATGCAGCGGAGATCCAGCACTCTCTGCACACCATTGGTGTGGAGGTTAGCCTCGAGGATGCAAACAGGATTCTGCAAAGGTCTGCTCACAGTAGTTGATATCTGATATTACATCACATCAGGATCTAAAGTAAGAACATCCACAAACCTGGCTTGAATAATAACAACTCCCAACGCTGAAAATCCATACCCATTACCCTCGTCTATTTACATCTAGGCTGTCTGATGGTTTATAACATTGAGGCTAATAGTTACTTACCTTGCTATAAGCCTCAACGACAATAAGGATTTGTAATATAACAAACTGTTTTCAGCTTCACTGGCATAGTAGTTCAGCAACCAATTCATACAAACAGTCAAAAGGTAAAGGATTCGCCCAAGTTGAGAATCCAAATTTCCGCAGATAATTGTAAGTTTTACCATGTTGTACACATTTCAATCCTTCAATCATTGTCCTGTCTTGTGAATTAACACAATTGAAGACAAGTTTCACTTCTTCCTGAAACTGGTTTCTCGTTGGAGTTTAACAGCTTTGTCATTCAAAGATTTTGATATTCAGTGGGTTTAGATGTTTGATTAAACATCATACATCTGAGCTTTGCATCCTGATATGATACATTAACGTGTCACTCTTTCTAAATGCAAAACACATGTGGCTAGAGTAGGTTTTGGGATGATGGAAGAACATGGTGGTTGCTCTGATAATCAAACCCTGGATGATTCTTCTTTATGCACGTTTCCCTTCTCCTGTTGAAATGATGTCAAAATGACAGAGTCCGCTAAACTCCATGCTAATGCTGTCACTTTGTTGCATGCAAATTTTCCCAAAGTGAAGATCAGTGGTTTCACAACTTTCCTGCACTTAGGATTTTAAAGTGCCTCTGCTGAACTGCATTTTTAGAGCTCAGTATTCCTTTTACTTCAAGTAGATGCTGCATTTCCTGCTTTAGTGACTTGAAAATAGCTTTAGTGTTGTACATTGAGTTGCTCTGATTCTCATACATTATTATACTAGTAAGGCATTAAAGGATTCCTCATTGCAATTTCTAAATCATTGATCCTACCATCTGTAACTCAGTGGGTACCTTAATGATTCTACTGTCCATTCATTTCATTACTTGTTTATGTGCTTGTCTCTCAGAATGGATAAAGACGGTACCATGACCATTGACTGGAGTGAGTGGCGAGACTTCTTCCTGTTTAAGCCTCTCACTAACATGGAGGACGTAGCGCGCTACTGGAAACGCTCAATGGTGAGGTCATACACACTTGAACATACACACCTTGAACGAGAACAGCATTGTGTATCTCATAATGACGACATAGTTGGCTTAAAGCATCTGTGAAGCAATGCTTGCCAAACTAACTATTTTTCTTTGCAGTACTTCCTGTTGTCTATAGTGAACATTGGAACAGTAAATAATAACATTGACTACACACTGTTCAACAAAGAAAAACAGGATTTGAAGTGTTTTACATCTGACTGACAGACACATATTGCCTTTTTTGTTCCAACGTTTTCTATTTTACTTTCTCCCCTTTATTGTCATAATTTCTGATCCTCATTCCATTGACCACGGGTTCAGTAGATGTTGGATATAGGTGAGCAACTGACAGTCCCAGATGACTTTTCTGAGGAGGAGAAGAAGTCTGGCTACGTGTGGCGGCAGCTGATGGCCGGAGCCATTGCCGGATCTGTATCTCGGACTGGGACGGCCCCCTTAGACCGCCTCAAAGTCTTCCGCATGGTCAGTCAGGGACCGTTATGATCTCATCTCTTAGATGTGTGAAAGTTTTCTGTTGATGAACCTTCAGTCAGCCATTACCGCTATACACAAAGTGTTCCTCTCTGACTCTGTTCTCGCAGGTTCAGGGTTTCATTGATTTTAAAGGGAATGTGCTGAGCAGTTTTCAGTACATGATTAAAGAAGGAGGACTGCGGTCGCTGTGGAGGGGCAATGGAATCAATGTGCTTAAAATTGCCCCTGAAACTGCTATCAAGTTCACAGCTTATGAACAGGTGGGGAAACTTTCTCTTATTGTTTTTTTTTTGGTTGTGTTTTTGCACCTCTGAACATTCATTCATCTTTGATCTCTATCTTAATTATTCTCTCTTTCTCCTACCTCGTACTATCTTCCGTACATTTACAATGACTTCCTTTTTCTCTTTTCCAATCTTGAGACTAACTCCTCATCATTTCCCAGTCAAATGTTTAAAAGAATAGTTCAACATTTGCCCAAATTTACTTCCTTGCTGAAATTTAGATGAGAAGATTAATACCAGTCTCTTGTCTGAACGCTGAATATGAAGCTACCTGGCAACAACTAGTTAGCTTAGCTTAGCATAAAAATTGGAAAGATCTGCCAGACTATTTCTTGCCTGTACTTTCCTCTAGTTTCCCCTGGCTCACTGCGACAACGTGATTACATGTAGTCGCTGCTTTCGACAAGAAATAGTCTGACACATAACACACGGTGAAAAAAAAGGTCTTCAAATTGATGGTTTCTTTTCACTTTGGTTATTATAAGGACTAAATGAACTAAATATCACGTGCTAATTAAAGAGCTCCAGAGGTGTTGGAAGGTGGATTTTGTTACCTTTGGACATTGGCAAGCCAGCTGTTTCCCCCTGCCTCCAGTCTTTATGCTAAACTAAGCTGACTGGCTGCTGGCTGTAGCTTCATATTTATAGTATAGTACAGGAGAGAGTGGTATCAATTTGCTCTTCTAACTCGGCAAGGGAATAAAGCGTATTTCCCAAAATGTCTAACTATGTCTTAAAGAAACACTCTTGGCTAATCTATTTTCCTTCAATTCTATATTATCATGTGTCTATGATTACAACTCTCTCATACCATGTTTACTTTTTTCTTACCTTTGCTTTATAATTCATAGATCAAGAGTGTGATGCGTAGCAGAAATGAAACAAGAAATCTGAGGGTTCACGAGAGGTTTGTTGCTGGCTCTTTGGCCGGAGCTACAGCCCAGACAGCCATCTATCCAATGGAGGTAACATCGGTGTAATACACACATTAAAAAACTTTCATATAGTGTCAAGAAAACGCATGATGAGTGAAATGACTGAGGTCTTTTCTCTTGTTGTTTCTTTTCCATCGCTTGTCTTTACCCCAGGTGCTGAAGACCCGTCTCACCCTAAGAAACACAGGCCAATTCTCTGGAATAGCAGACTGTGCCAAACAGATCCTACAGAGAGAAGGTGTAGCAGGCTTCTACAAGGGCTATTTACCCAACCTGCTAAGCATTGTGCCTTACGCCGGCATCGACCTGGCTGTCTATGAGGTCAGAGAGACACAAAAAGCACACAGCTGTCACAGTGCATCTCCTTAGTGTTTACCTTCTTCTCCCTTCCTCTACTCCACAGACTCTAAAGTTCGCCTGGCTGAACAGGAACAGAGGTTTAGCTGACCCAGGGGTCATGGTGCTGGTCGGCTGCGGTGCCGTTTCCAGCACCTGTGGACAGCTTGCGAGTTACCCGCTGGCACTGATTCGCACTCGAATGCAGGCACAAGGTCAGGATAACTGTGGTCACACTTATAGGTACAGATGGGGGGCAGATTACAGGGAAAAACATCATAAAGTGTTGGTTAAGTGTTGGGCCACAATGAGCCTCCACAAGACGTTCAGGGCTCCTCGCCATAGATTCTCAAAGTCCCTTAACGCTACTGGAGGACTAAATTCCAAAAGATATTCCCTCATTTGATGGTAAAAAATCTGCTCCCACACACTGTCAAAAGGCTTAATTTCATCATGTATTTGTTTTACTTTTACTCTTTTCTTATTCTCCTACACACCAGTCTGAATGCAGGTGTGTTAAGATCACCTTTCTTGTATAGATAGAGAGCACAGTTTAACACAACAGCCCAAAATCTTCCCGAGGCGTGCCATTGGGTTTAGATCTTATAACTGCAAAGGCCAAAGTTTATGATTCATATATTTTCCACACTTATAGATTCCACTCAATGACCCCTGACAATGACACCAATTTATTCATGTTTTCCTTTGATTCTTCACCCATCTGTATATACAAAGGAGCTTGTTAAATTTGTAAACTTCAACACTGTAAAACTTTGAATTAAGGACCCTGCCAATTAGTTAGCCAAATGATTAAATATGAAGTCATTTACTGCTGACTATTTCCAAAGCATACTATAAGCTACTAGATTGTGAGCCATTGGTTTATAATAACTTCAGTTTGGTAATTCTTACAATATACATATACAGTATGTCTGACAAAATCTTAACTCAAACTCCACTGGACAGTTCTTTTGTGAGCTTTTTACTTCAAAATCCATCTACTCAGGAAGACTGCAAGATGTGGTGGAGTTTGTGAGATGTGATTGAAAGTAAGGCTACCTTGAGTTACGATTTTTTTTGCCAAAACTATTGTTTCCAAGGTCTTTCTCAGTACATGATGTGCTTTGGAAAATGGTTGGCACTAATGTAATTCCACATCTATTCTGTCTTTTATAATACATATAATTCCAGATTATTTACTGCATTTTCACTTAGTGAGCTGACAAAAAAAATCTTAACCACTCGATGCCACAGTTCTGCAGAGTCACATGTAGTGAGAGACCAGAATGTGTTGGTGGAGCAAATGTTTTCTCTCCCCTCAGCTTCGGTGAAGGGAGCCCCTAAACCCTCCATGGTGGCCTTGCTTCACCACATCGTGACCCAGGAGGGCGTGGCCGGACTTTATCGAGGAATTTCCCCCAACCTGCTGAAAGTCATTCCTGCTGTCAGCGTGTCCTACGCTGTCTACGAATACTCAAGGATAATCCTGGGAGTGGATATTGAGGGTAGGAGGGGTGGGAAAGGGAAGGGGTAGAAAAAGGTTTTAGATGGTTTGGGGTGGCTTTCTACTACGAGCACGTACAGATCTGTTAGCAATGCATGAGGAAATGGGCCTTGACTGTGGATGAATACAGGTTCTGTGACCTATGATGATAGGATGGAATTAAATCATGGAAGGAAAAGAGAAAAACAATGGATCGGACCTCCGCTGAACTGACAGCTGCTGTGATGAGTTTCACGTGTGATGTATTGCACTGCAGTGCATGCCAGCGGTTGTGTGAATGCTAATCCATTAGCCTCTTGCTACTGCATTGACTTGGACAGATGAAGACTTGCATGAACTTGCCTGAGAACGAACAGGAATCAAACTTGGAAGTCATGTTACATTCCTACAGCATTATTTTTTCTCTTAGGTGGTATATAGAGAAGATACAAGATTGATAGACTGATCCAACTTCCTGTTCTGTAAGTGAGGGGAGCCTGGAGTCACTGCACACCGGTGGAGTTACAGAGTTCGGACCTTGATTGACACGTCTTAAAGAAATGTTACAACTACTGAAGTACAGAAAAAAAGTGTACAACAGCAAAAATTACTGAACTTAACTCTCAATTACGACTGAAACGGAGGATGGTGAAAAATGGACGAGACACCGGCAATCTTCTGTTTCCTGAAAGGATTACCACTGAGTAAAGCACACTAAACAACTTTATATTCTTCAGGAGTGGAACTGCCAAAGCCATATCAAGAACCATAGAGGATTTATGATAACCTCTCATGCAAAATTCTCATGTTTTATTAATGTTTCTATGTTTGAAACACACTACCGGGTCCAGTGCCACACAGTATTTTCAGAAACTGTATATGCACAATGTGCAGGTTTAACACTGTGGAAAAAGAGTTTCCTTTGTCTGTTTCATGAAACAATAAGAATCTAGATTTAATGCCACTGAACTTTTTTGATGTGTCAGTATTTATTATGGAATGTGCCAATAAATGCATGCACGGTGCTGCTTTTGGTAAATAAATGCCATTGAGCATTTTTCTGAAGCACTGAAGTGTTGAGTAGTGGTAGCTTTCTGTAGACACGACAGCCAATACTTCAAAATTTGTCCTTTCAATTGCCACTTTGCTCATCACGGCCTCAGCCTTTAGTTGCTGTGCAACTGTAGCTAAGAACGTCAAATTCCTAGCTCCTGTTGTTACACTTGTCCATTTCATATAGATTCACTGAGAGTGACTTTGGTTGTTCAGTTTAATAAGCATACAATAAAATGCAACTATAAAGGCAAAAGGGTCAACTCATATGCAGTTTGACCTCATGGTTTCCCAACAAACATGATTGATCAAATTATTTTGGTAAAGCTTTATTTTCCAAGTTTGTAATTCCCAAATAATTTCCTAGAAGTGTCAAATAAATAAGTTAATGTTGATTGGCTATGAGGACAAATTGCTTATTTATAAGTTAATCATGTTGACTTTGCTACCTATTGCTTTAAAGGAATACATATCATTTGTTATTATTATTAAAAGAATACAATGCAGTGACTCAGATCATGTATGAAACCCTTATCTGCTGTCTTTTTATTTCTACCCCAGTGATTAAAACATATGATTCCATTGTGCAAGTGTTTCTAAATAATAAATGGCTTAATGCCAAGTAGGCAATTAAGAACTCTAAATGATATTAAAACAGGCCTGTCCCAGTGTCTGCGCTACACGTCTCCTCCAGCCCAGGAGGTGGCGGTATTTTTGCTGTATGCCGTTGGGCGTCAACACCCAGAACTATAAGGTAGAAGAAGAAGAGGAAGACGCGGGGTTGAAGATTCGTTGATTGGCTATTTTAAGCAGGGGAGTTTGCCGGCGTGGTACTCACATTGGTGTCCCCCGTACGCTCCTGTTTAGCCTTCCCGCTTCTGCGCAGCTCGACCCGGCCAAAACTACCCAGCCTGCCCCCTGTGTCTATTTGCCCCTTGTGAGCAGCATGTCTGATTACGGCGGTCTGCCGACTAACGGAGTCGGCGCTGGGATGAAAAACGACGCTTTTGCTGATGCAGTACAACGAGCCAGACAGGTAATCAAGTGTTCGGCTACAAGAGTAGACAGCTGGCGAGCTAACGTTAGTTAGCTGGTGGGAAACGGCAGCTAGCTTAATTACCCGTGACGTTAGCTTTAGGTAACTAGCAAGCGAGCTAGCTAGTAGCTGTGCCATTCATTTGTCTTACACACACTCGCCAGGTTGTGTAGTGAGTCGAAATGTTTGCGGGGTGGACTGAGGAGCGGCAGCAACGTAGGTCACTCTTGTATATCATGTATAACGTTAGCTAAATATAAATAAAACGACTTGTCGCCACCGAAATGCTCGGGTTAAGTTAAATGGACTAGCTGCTTCGGCTAAGTTAGCTCGGTTAGTTACCAACTATAACGTTAGTTGACGGTAAGCTGATCATGAACTTTCAGCCTCCATGTGTAAAACGCCATTTTAGGAGAATTGAACAATTAACAATATTGTCATGGCACTATGATTTTCGTTAAATAAGGTCAACTGGCTGGCTTTCATATTGTATTGATAACTAGCATTAAATGGACAAAAGGATGCTAATGGGTTATTTAGTGACTGGAATTTCACTGCTAATTGGCTATTTCTTTCACAGTCAGGGGACAGACTAACGCTAACGTTACCTTACCGGTTGTTTTTAGTTACAAAGATTAGGGGCTGCAGCTAATAATTGTTTGCGTTGTTTATTAATCATAATCGATTAGTCGAGGAACAGTCCCAAATCCAAAGATATGCAATTTACCGGCATATAGAACAGAAAAAAACGGTGACGTTAACGTTTGAGAAGCTGAAACTATAGTGTCTAAGACATTTTCACCTTTTTAATTTATCAAGCAGAGCGACCGATTTTAAAAATTGTTGCATATTTTTCTGTCTATAAATTAATGAATAATTATTTTAGCCATAATCAATGTGCTGTAAAGGCAGTGTTGGTGCAATGGTTGCATCTCATTTTAGTCCCTCTGTTTTTACTTGGCCTTTGTAGAAATACTAAAGTGATACTGCATTAATTTAGTATTGCCTTAACATAAAGTTAAGGCACTCATGTGGTGGATAAAAAAAAATGAAAGGTCAAAATAAATGCAGCAGAGATGAAGAGATCCTGACATTTAGTTCATAGTATGGGTCATAATGCAACTCTGACCCTCCCTGCCTGGTAAATGTGTATATATTTCAAACTCTACACTCCCAATAAAGGCTTTCTGTTCTAAATGTGTATTCTTCAAGCCCAGATGGGACATCAGTGTAGTGCCCTTCCTGGGTAAATGTATCTTTAAGTGTCTGCAGAGTGCCACTTTAAATGAGATGGTCTTTCTTTATATTCACTTTTATTTCATGTCTTTCTAGATTGCAGCTAAAATCGGTGGAGACGGTGTTCCCTCAGTGAGCAACAACGGAGGAGCTGAGAACTATCCATTCACAGCACAGAAACGATCCCTGGAAGAAGCAGGTGAACAATCAGCACAAACGGGCACTTTGTCTGCGTTTGTTAGTCCACATTGTAGACTCACTTTTTCTTCTGTTTTCAGATGAACCCGATGCCAAGAAGGTAGCATCTCAGGGTGAAATTGATTCTGCATTGTGTACGTTAAATCATACATTGATCCTATTACAAACACTCGCTAGATTCAGTTTCCAACCACTCACACCACATTTTCCTTCTGTTACAGCTATTGGAGCTCAGCTGGCTGCCCTGTCCCAACAAAGGTATAAAGTTATTTTTTGTTTCTCTTTTACATGAACACTTTTGTTGCTTGTGCTTATGACTTGGATGAGATCCTTCATATATCATTGTTTTGTTTTTTAAACTCGTCTGCAGTGTCAGGTCCTCCACAATGACAGAAGAGTTCAGAGTGCCTGATGGCATGGTCGGTCTCAGTAAGTACATGCACATACAATTCCTAAACCATAGACATGATGCCTAAGTTTTAAGTGTTCAAACTAAAATCTAAATATCTTTGCTGTTGTCCCTAAAGTTATCGGCAGAGGAGGAGAACAGATTAACAAAATACAGCAGGATTCTGGCTGCAAGGTCCAGATTGCGCACGGTGAGAGATGTGCTAAATCAATATATATGTGTCTGTCTGTCTGTCTATATGTATTGATCTTTTTTTTCATATTATTTCACAGACAGTGCCGGGCTTCCAGATAGAAGTGTTTCTCTGACGGGGTCACCAGATGCCATACAGTAAGTTAGTTTTCCCATTCAAAACAACATATTTACAATGCAACTGCTCCACTCAACAAGTTTGGTTTCTGGGGAGTTTTTGTTCACGGATGACCTGGCATTAACATCCGATCACAAGTGGACATCTCTTAAGTCTAGGTGTAAATGCACCCTTGAAATATTGAGATCCAATCACTCGGACTCCATTTAGAGGTGGTCTGGTCTGCATATGGCTATATTCTTTTAATCAGTGTGTAGGCAAATGTGTCCTGGGCCACATTGAAGGACCGCCTATTGACTGACATCCTCAGCGTAGGCGGAAGGAAGCACTCCCTGGCAAAGGCGGCAGTGTTTTAGCTAAGGAAATTATATTATATTATATAAAATCTTGCAACAATTTCCTGTTGGTTTATGCAATTGCAACAGTTCGGCCCTATTCGGATTTTTCTAACAGACTTTTGCTTCTAAGGCAGCACTTCCTCAAGGGTTGTACAATTGTCCTTTGCAAAGATTGCTAAAGTTAAACCCAAGCTATGGTCCTTACTCAAATCTTAATTATTTTCTAGCCCATAAATAACTGATTAGTGTCAGTCAATGGTGGTTAACAGTTATGTAATAATTCATAATAGTGTGACCCGGAGCATCTTGGTAGCCAAATGGTTACGGTGCGTGCAACATGCTGGTTCGGTTCCAGATGTGGACCCTTTATGCCACGTCTTACCCCCGTTTTCCTGTCTGTCTTTCATCTGTCCAATAAAGGCAAAAATGCCAAAAAGAAAAGAATGGTGTGATCTATGAACTAAATTGCTTTTATGCCATGTTTTAGTTGTGTTCAATCATTTTAATTTCCCTTTTTTCACTTTAATTTGATTCCAGGAGAGCTAAAGCACTTATAGATGACATCGTGTCGAGGGGTCATGAGACGACCAATGGGCAGTCAGGTGGTTCCATGCAGGAGATGATCATCCCTGCAGGCAAGGCCGGCCTGATTATCGGTAAAGGGGGAGAGACCATCAAACAGCTACAGGTGACAAGCCCCCTAGAACATTATTTAGTGTTTCTATTGTAAAAATATATATGTATAGAAAGAATATTATTATTATTATTATTATTATTATTATTATTATTATTATTATTAGGCACAGACTATTCTGTGCCGATTTTCTGAAAGTGCGCTGCAACCAGTTAACGGTGTAACATGCTAATGTTGGGTTATTGTAAATTTGTGTGTGTGTGTGTGTGATCAATGGTAACACTCCTCTCCTGAAAAATTTTAGGAGCGGGCTGGAGTTAAAATGATTCTTATTCAAGATGGATCCCAGCCACCCAACATAGATAAACCCCTGCGGATCATTGGAGACCCCTACAAAGTGCAGGTACTCTTTAAGCACAGTGGAGATAGTTTTGTCTTAGAGGTTTTATGCCCCCATTTACCCTACAAATAATTGTCTTTTGTTGCTGTTTTTTTTTTGTTTTTTTTAGCAAGCAAAGGAAATGGTGAATGAGATTCTACGAGACAGGGATCATGCAGGTTTTGGAGACAGGAGTGAATACGGATCGAGGATGGGAGGAGGAGGAGGAGGAGGAGGAGGTGGCGGTGGTGGAGGAGGAGGAGGCGGTGGAGGAGGAGGAGGCGGCGGAGGAGGTGGCGGCGGCGGCGTTGGTGGTGGCGGTGGAGGCATCGATGTAAGTAATCTGTTTATTGCAGTTAGGCGTATATTTGCTTTTTGTATTAATAGACTATTTTCCTTTGTGACCACAACAGAGATAACATTGCATTAAATGAACATAATTGAATGACTGTAGAATACTAATGCATGATGCATGTTTACTATGATTTTAATTAGTGGGTGAGACATGACCGCTTTGTGCAGTTATCACAATTTCATTTGTAATTCTACAGATCGCTGTGCCCCGACACTCTGTGGGAGTTGTAATTGGCCGAAGTGGGGAGATGATCAAGAAGATCCAGAGCGATGCTGGGGTGAAGATACAGTTTAAACCAGGTGAGCTATCCAAACATTTTCTGCAGAATTGAACCACACCGTATTTTATGTCAAATGTTATGACCGCTCTTGGTCTTCTTATTGGCCTGCTAAGGAGTGTTTATGCAAGGGTGGAAGGAAATGTATTTATCTAATATATCCAAACGCCATGAAATGATAAACAGTGTTTTTGATTTATGAAGGAACAGTTTAAAGCTAAAACTTTGCAAAAAAGATCAAATCTAGTAAAACTGCTAAAGCTTCTGTCCAAAATAAGTTTTGTTTATATCATTTTGTTGGCAGGAAATGGTCACTCATTTTATTTTCTTGAACTTGGCTTATCTCAATTGTGCTTTCATTCCAACGTCTTTTACCTTTTCAGCTCGGATCATTGATCCTTTTTTGTTTTCAGTCCCTGTATAAAACCCCACCAATCATTCTGCCTGTGCTTTTTTTGTTCCCTTCAGATGATGGTACAGGTCCTGATAAAATAGCCCATATTATGGGTCCACCAGACCAGTGCCAGCACGCTGCATCAATCATCACTGACCTGCTACAGAGCATCCGTGCACGAGAGGAGGGTGGGCAGGGGGTAGGTATTTAATAACTTTTAAGTGCTGATGACTAAACACAGAAACAGGTTTTCACTGAGGAACAGTGAAACCTAATGCAAGGCGTGTTTCTTCCACAGGGCCCCCCTGGTGAAGGGATGCCACCCGGTGGTCGTGGACGAGGTAGAGGCCAAGGGAACTGGGGTCCTCCAGGTGGAGAGATGACCTTCTCCATTCCTGCGCACAAATGTGGGCTTGTTATTGGCAGAGGAGGAGAGAACGTTAAATCCATCAACCAACAAACCGGTGCATTTGTGGAGATATCTCGTCAGCCACCACCAAACGGTGACCCTAACTTCAAACTGTTCATTATCCGAGGGTCCCCACAACAGATTGACCACGCAAAGCAGCTTATAGAAGAGAAGATTGAGGTACGTTCAGATGACTCACTGAGCACAGAAGGAATACAGAGTTCAAACGGCTGTTCAAAGATAACATTCTCCTAACTAATGCTTAGTTTAAATGTTTTTTCCTTTTTCCAGGCTCCATTGTGTCCAGTGGGCAGTGGTCCCGGTCCCGGTGGTCCAGGAGGTCCAGGTGGTCCTATGGGTCCCTATAATCCCAACCCTTATAATGCAGGGCCTCCTGGTGGTGCGCCCCAGTAAGTGCAACCCACAAATGACACTTGAATGCAGAAATTGTAAATTTACCTCCCTTTTTTTTTTTTTTTTTAGGGATGCAAATATATGATCAATTCATGTGTTTAAATGGTCCTTTCCTTCTCTGCAGTGGAGCCGCACCTGGTGGCGCACAGTACTGTCCTCAGGGTTGGGGAGGTAACTACCAACAGTGGCAAGCCCCAGGTCCGCATGACCCCAGTGAGTACCTTAATCTGTGGACTGACTTCCATTCTTCTCAAATTTTCTGTTCCTGTACTTTCCTCAAAAGTTGATCCTTTGAGAAATCTCTTAAGGCACTTTCTGAATTGTTTTACGTATGTTTTGTTACTTAATTTATCCTGGGGGTGTTTTTCCTCCCTCCCCTCAATAGATAAGGCAGCAGCAGACCCGAACGCAGCATGGGCAGCATACTATGCACAATATTACGGCCAACAGCCAGGGGGTGCCATGGCAGCCCAGAGTCCAGGAGCCCCTGCAGCAGCAGCACCAGGGGACCAGAGCCAAGCACCGCAGGCTTCTGGGGGCCAGCCAGACTATACTAAAGCCTGGGAGGAGTACTACAAAAAGATGGGCATGAGTAAGTGATCAGAAACTGCTTTATGTATTTGGATAAAGTGTGAGCTTTAAACTGCAAGGTTCTGTCATGGAGAATAGAGTATTGTTTGTATTACATTAAGTACTATTAAATTAATAAATCATACTGATGTCACAAGTATACTCTGAAATTAGACATGTATATGACTGTGTGCATCCAGTACCAAGTATTTGTGTTGTGTTTTTCCAGCCCAGCCAGCTGGAGGGGCTGCAGCTGCTCCAGGTGCAGCAGTTGCAGCAGCAGCGGCAGCAGCAGGTGGAGCTGCAGCTGGAGGCCAGCAGGACTACAGTGCAGCCTGGGCTGAGTACTACAGACAGCAGGCTGCCTACTATGGACAGCCAGGGCAGGCACCTGGACAGGGTGCTGCTCCACAGCAGGGACAACAGGTAATGCATCCATGAAATATTACCAAAATGAACCTCATAGCTGCCAAGGATGTTATTTCTATAAAAATGGGTATTCAATATTTTGGCAACCAATAACATTCACTGGATAAAATATTGGATACCCATTTTTAAAGAAATGTTTCATCGACTGTTTGTGCTTTTTAGAATGAGATACTGTGACAAACTATTTAAATTCCAGACGCTTGTTAATTTTTTATTTTTTTTGTTCATCCTCAATCATTCTTGGTGACCTCTGGTGTGGCCAAAAAGAAACATGAGCATTCTAGTAAAATAATCGTAGCCTCGAACAATCCAGCCGGTCAACAGTTTAAAAACAAACTGAAAGCATTTAGCATGTTAAAGTGCAACTACTGCAAAATACCATTGTAAGCACTATTTGGCACTTGGCATGTGTTAACTATTAATCCTGTATAAAACTGTATTTGTATCATTTACCATATTGAGAATTTTAACATTTCTTTACAAAGCAAAGACTGACAAATTTTTCTGTCTCATTTCAGGCCCAGTAAACGATTGGCTCTGCCTGTTGGAAGGTTGCGATGGCTCTCTGGACTTGTTTGTTTTTTTCTATCAAGAGATTTCCTTTTTGGCGTTAACAAGACGAGACCATAGTTTACTCATCCACCCAGACATTTTCTATTCCAACCTTCTTGTTTTGTTTTTTAAAGTCAAAATTGAAGAAAACACATTTTGCCCATGCATTGAACAAAGCACTAAACTTCTTGGGTTACTATTCTGTTTGCCCCTTCACCTCACCCACACCTTGTAATACTTTTGCTCATTTAAAAAAAAAAAAAAAAGTGAAATGAAATGATTGAATGATTTGTTTGCAAGCTAGCACAACAGCATCTCAACACTGAATCACATTTAAGTAGTTTTTCCCCTTCAATTTCCTGAGGGTAAAAAAACGGTCTAGCAGTATTTTGAATATATTCAGAAATTATGTTTGTAAGAAAAAAAATTAAAACATTTTTTGGTCCTTTTTTTTTTTTTTTTTAACATTCCCACTGTATAGTGCAGGTGTATTTCTCCCTGCTATCATGATTTATTTTTAATTTTATTCATTGTAATTATTTTCCTTTTTAAGGGGGTTGTGTGTGTCTGTATACAGTGTATGCTACTGAACAGAAAAATGTGTGCAAGTTGGCTGTAATGAGGCAAACTGTCCTACACAATGTAGGTTGGTTGTGTGCATGTGTGTTTGTGTGCTTGACTGCCCTCAGTTTAATTTCTCCATCTTTATTGTCCTTTTTTTGTTCCAATAGGTTCTGTTACTGTATGCTGATTTTTTTAGATGTTATTTTTTACAGCTTGTTTTTAAATACTTAAAATAAAACATTAAAATGACCATTTTCTTTCTTGTGTGGTACTACTGTGTTTGAGAGTTGGTTGCTCCCCTCCTTAGACCTTTATGCTAATGCTAGTTGTAGCAGATGAAACGCGCATATATATATATATATATATATATATATTTATATTTATATATATATTTATATTTATATATATATATATATATTTTACGGGCATACTTTTTGTAGGAGCTTCCTGTAGGATGAACCTCTGTTGTGCCCAACCTTTTGTTTCGGTTTTGATGGATGCATCCACCGGCGAGTGAGCGCAGTCTCGTGCAGCCTGTTGACCAATCGCGACAGTCCTGGCTGCAACGAGGGACAACAGTTCAGTGGGAGATGGCGCCCAGCTCGAAATCAGAAAAGGACGATAGCAAACAGAAAGCGCAAAGAAAACATAAAGACCATGTCGTGAAGCTTCTCATGCGTGGAAAGGTATGCATGAATCCACAAAACGTGATAGAAAACAAGAAAAATAGTCGTTCGGTAAAGAATGTAAGACCGTTGCGGTCAAAGCCTTGTTTTCTGGAGCTTCTGGAGCTAGCTGCTAACTAGCTTGATAGCTAACATCTAATGGCAGTCAGGTGGCTAATTGGCCGATGCTACAAAGTATGAAAACCTCAAGTTTCACTCTGCCTTCTAGCAATGTTTTTCGGTATTTGTCTCTATTGGTGTGTTTCCCTAGCTTACTGGTAGACCTCTGAATGTGAGTGAACAGTGTTGGCGTGCTAGCTAAGTCAACGGTCAACTGCTTCAATATTGAAACGTGAAAGCTTAATCGGCGTCAGCTTCAGCTAAACCACAGCAGCAAATTGCAGTACTGCACGCTTACCATGAATGCAAACTCGGCCATCAGATATGACGTTAATCACCTTTCCATTTTACTGTATAGACAACTAGTGTAATGTATAAGTGCTCGAGCGTTTTAAATACCTGTGTTACTGTGCACGGCATTGAATGAAGCAGAGTTTTCTCTGTAGCTAGTTTGTTTTGAATCACCGACATGGCTATTACGTTAATACTGCGATCGTCTACACACATTTCTATGCTTAATGTTGCACTATGTATGTGTTTTATTACGTTGTCTAAATCCACTTTTGCCTGTCCTGCAGCTGTCAGGGCAGTTTTCTCAGCGCATGTTCAGAAAGCTGCCACCTCGAGTGTGTGTCCCATTGAAGAACATCGTCAGCGAGGAGTTCCTGAGAGCAGGGTCAGTGTGTGTCTTTACTAAATGGGTTTGTTGTCATTAAGCACCTTGTCTTATACAATGGACTGCAGTACACATTGTTTAGCTCACTGAGAGCATTGCAAACCAAATGGTGTGCGATGCTCCCTCTGAATATGATCCTGCTAGTCGGGATGCAGTGATGCAACCTTTCTTTGCCCGACATGATTATCTCAGATGTACAGGTCCAATACCAATGATGTCTTTTCTCCAAATTTAAAATCTATTGGCTGTGAGCGTCTAATTAGGATCATTTTTCTGTAAGACAACATTAGGACACAAATTGCTTTGACCGAATGTATGTTTTTTTCTTTTTGGTCTGTTTATTGGATTTTTAAGGACTTTTTTGGGGGGTTTCAGGCATGTCTTTCTGGGCTTCACCAAATGCGGCCGGTACGTTCTGTCCTACACCAGCGACTGTGGAGAAGATGATGATTTCTCTTTCTATACCTACCATCTCTATTGGTGGGAGTTCAACCTGCACAGTAGACTCAAACAGGTAAATGAAAGGAAATGTACTCACTCGAACCTTACTGTTTTACATCCAGAAGTAATGTAAACGGAGGACGAATTAGATGCAATACCATGTCCTCCTGTGAGAGTTATAACTGCTTTTTTCTCTTTAGGTCCATCATGTACGTCTGTTTGCAGGAGAGGAAATCTACAGCGACCTGTACCTGACCGTGTGTGAGTGGCCAAATGACCACTCCAAAATTGTAATTTTTGGCTTCAAGTAAGGAATAATAAAGACATTAATCAATATGGCGCTGTTTCAGCCGAAGCTAGAATTATGTTATTGCAATATGTAGGAAATTATAAGTAATTTATGTGTGTTTCTCCCTGCAGTACACGCAGTTCAAGCTCCGTTCTGATGAACTTAATGATGAGTGATGAAAACAACAGAGACATCTACATCACTATTGCCTCCATGCCTCCTCCTAAACCTTGCTCTTACTGCTGCCCAGTTCCCTCAGCCACTACCATACGCACAGGTAAATACACACACACAGAACTTTACTGTTTTACTGCCTCCGTCTCGCTCTCCCTCATCGGACTTCACCCTTTTCTCTCCCCAGGAAGTGGTGAGTGTCTGGAGCATGGCTATGTGCTCAACAGCAGGTACCAGGTGGTGTACCCGTTCCCCACTTTCCAGCCAGCTTTCCAGCTGAAGAAGGACCAGGTCATCCTGTTGAACACTAGCTACTCTCTGGTGGCCTGCGGCATTTCACTCTGCCCAGGTAACACACATACACAAATAGCTAGAGCTCCACGATTGCAATTAAAAAAAAAAAAGAAAAGTCTGACCTGTCGATTCAGTTATTCTTTCTTTCTAAGAACTATAATTGACAGCAAACACAAAGATTTTTGTAGCTTTTCTTTTATGGAAAATTTAAATTCAATTGTATGTTCATAATACTGTTAAATAACATATTCTTCTCCAAAGATGTGCCAAGTTACATCACCTTTATTATTTTCAAAACCTTGTTTTTAAGGATGTTCCTCCACAGCCCATTTTGGACTTGCAGGTGTTAAAATGGCAAGCTTTGGGGCGCCCCGTTAGTTTAACTGGTAGAGCTTCAAATCTGACCCGTAGCACTTTGGTGCATGTCGCCCCCCCTTTCTCTCCACCTTTCCCGTCTATCTTCAGCTGTACCAATGAAGGCGAGAAAAGCCCAAAAAATAATAATAATAAACATTATTACGAGCTTTATGTCTTCTCCACTCACGCTGAATAACTTCCTGAGGGGAGGAACTACATTTGGTAGGAGGCAGGAACAATGTCACATCAGGTGAAAAGGCCAGACCATTCTGACATGCTAATCTCTGTTGTTTCCAAAATGCCAAATTGGTTCCACTGTGTTACACTGATAAAGATAAAATGACCAATTGTTATTCCTGATACTCGTTTTTTCCTCATTAATCCACGCCTGTAAGATTTTTCATCATCAGGTGGATGTTGTGTAGCCGGATTTCATCATCTCTTTGTATCCCTCTCGCAGGTCAGCAGGGTCAGTCATCGCAGATCCTTTACACAAAGAGAGCCGCTCTGTCAAGTCAAGGCTCCTCTTCTACTTCCTCCACATCCTCGGCCTCTTCTTCCTCACTACCTCAGGGATCTCCCGAAAGCCGACTGCCACCTAGCAGACCTGCTCCGATTCCCTCATCTCCGAGCCAGTCACAAGCAGCCTTGCGAGCCCGGGAGTTTGCAGCTGACATCTTCAGGCGTGCCCAGGGAGGAGGAGGAAGTGGGAAAGAAAACGAAGATCAGGCAGAAAAGAAACCAACTGATGGTGATGAAAAAGAGGCAGCGCAGATGCTAGGAGACAAAAGGATAAATGTAGAAAGGAGGAGCGAGGAGGAGGAGGAGGATTGTAGAGAGAGGAGGGAGGAGGAGGAGGATGAGGATTGTAGAGAGAGGAGGGAGGAGGTGGAGGAGGATTGTGGAGAGAGGAGGGAGGAGGAGGAGGATTATAGAGAGAGGAGGGAGGAGGAGAGACGGACTAGTTTACCACAAGCGTCGACATCAGGCGTGAGCCACAGTTTGCACCAGTCCTCTGAACAAGGGATGTCTCCTGCCTCCTCTTCCTCATCCCCTTCATCCCCGCCAACCCCATCCTCATCCCAGGAGTTTGGCCCCAGCGAGCCTGGATATGTCAACTATTCACTTCTGCAGTACCGGCTCCAACAGCCAGGGGCTGCAGAGCAGAATCCAGGAGGTGCAGGAGGTGAGAAAGTAGGGAGGACAAACAGAATGAGTGAATAAATAACCCTCGTCATGTCCAGTCTGAAGCTGCTAACCGGCATTCTTCTTCTCTGTTTCTGTCTCTCTAGGTTATGAAGACGATAAAGTTCAGCTACCTTTCACAGTCACCGACCTTAAAGGACGGAACCTGCAGCTGGTCACCGGGCCACACAGTGGACAGGTGCATGTTTGCGTCTCTGTGGCTGTAAATTCAGAAAAATTGGAATGTATTTCATTAATATATAAAATTACTCAACCTGTCCTGGAAATACTGGAATCAATTGTCAATAATCAGCTAAAAGCATTTATTGGATTTTTATTTTTTTTTTTGAAAATCTAAGCACCATCTCAAATAGTTTTTTAATGATTTATTTTCTAGTTCAGACAATAAGAAACATTGTGCTTCCACATTCATAAAAGTCTGATACAGTTGAGCATTCTTTAATCTTACAAGGTTTATTTTCTCTCTGTGTGTGTGTGTGTGTGTGTGTGTGTGTGTGTGTGTGTGTGTGTGT
>CALSCE010003134.1:9272480-9288098 GCA_943593645.1 Bovichtus variegatus
GTGTGTGTGTGTGTGTGTGTGTGTGTGTGTGTGTGTGTGTGTGTGTGAGAGAGAAAGAGAGATTTTGATCTTTAATGGATGATGAATAGATAAAAAGATGGATGAATGAAAAACAGCAGACTGGGCAGAATCATCACGACGGGGCTCGACTGTCACCGTCTCAGTATATATATATATTTTGGGGCAGCTCGTAAAAAGTTCATGACAACACCAACACTACTTTACAGGACCATCATTTATTAATCCACCGATACAGAATATATAGAATACAAGCTTTTTTTTTTTTTTTTTTAAATAGAAATCTCTCAAAGGCACAGGGTATCAGTTAATTGGTCAAATTAATAAGAAATGGCATAAAGTAAAATATGGCTTCCACATATAGCTGTCAATCAACATACATGATCCAGTATCATTCCAGATGCTACTCTGAGATTTCAAAATGTATACTTCACTAAAGTCCAGCTCCCCTGCATAGTCATTGCTGTAAAGGCAAGGTAAGTGACATTTTTGAGTTTAGAGTACAACGAAGAACACTGAGGCTTATCTTCTCTACACAGCTATCAGGTCAGTGGTTAAGGCGGGGCAGGAGGGAATCAAGAATATATATATATATATATATATGTGTATATACTGTATACAATATAGTTGAGGCTGGACACGACACGAGTGGCCACTGGATAAACAAGGAAAGGCACAGGGAACGCGGCAAGGACTGTGAAATATCAGGTGAAGGCAAAGAGAAAAAGAATGGCAGCACAAAAATACAAAATTGGCAAAGGGCTCGCCCACTTTGACACTTCCTCACATGATTGCACACGCAAACACACTCAACACCCGCAGCGCACACAGGGTCACAGAATGGGATGACATGGTGTTAAGGATGACATGATATTAAACTTAAAGCCAAGTTGTGTGTGTGTGTGTGTGTGTGTGTGTGTGTGTGTATTCTACAAAGGAGTGGCTAAGGCTGTGTGCTGTCGGTCAGAGCGTGCAGATTGAAAGTCGTCCTGGGCAGCTTGGCGGGCGGCTCCATCGGGTCCTTCTCGTCGTCCATCGCGCTCAGAGAGGTGGACTGCAGCACGAGATCTCCGCCCTCGTCCTCGCTCTCCTCCTCCTCCTCGTCCTCTTCTTCTTCTGATGGAGAAAAGGCATCGACGTGACATTAAGTGACCGGATTGACAGAGGCTGGGACTTCAATCTAAAACGTATTTGCGAGGATAATCCCACTGAAATTACCTTTCTCCAGGTCCGGAGAGATTCGGCTCTTGACAGTGCTGGCAAACTGCAACACAAAGTAAAACATTTTTATAAAATCATCAAGTGCAGACTGCTGCTATGTGACTGTATTTGCAGACACGTACTTCTCCCATGACCGCAATGGGTGTCACTCCTTTAGCCTGGGCCACCCTGTGTTCTATCAGGTAGTACATGTACTCATCATACAGTAAGCGGATCAGGTGAAAGGAGCCAAAGCTGGCAGCACTGCGCAGAGTCAGGTCCCGGATTACCATAGAGCTGGCGGGAAAGCAGAGAAGATCAAGACAATTATCCTCAACGTCAAACCAAATGTTTTTTAAATACCACGTTTTGTCCCTCCCCCCTCACCTATAGAAGGACCAGTTGAGCAGGAAGATCTTGGCAGCCTTTGGTAGGGCGGCTGGGTTGTGCTCGTAGGGCTTCAGGGACTCAGTGACGACACCATCCAGCCAGGTAGCCCACTGCTCCAGAGAGTTCTGCTGCTGCAGAGTCATTTTAAAGTCTTGCTCCAGCCGCTGAACCACACGGTCTTCACACTGACATACCCAGGATGCCTGCTCCTGAGGGAGGGTGGGGGGGAGACAGTGTCAGGGTTCTGCTCTATTTCACCCAAAACACTAATGTACAGTAATAGACGGGAGGGTGGGGACAGTAGTACAAACCTGTACGTTAGTAAAATCAACCCTGTTGAGGTCTGAGAGCATCTGGTTGATTTGGGCTGTGTTCTGGAGGACGGCGCGGGCTGCCTGCGCCAGGTGGTTCAGGCTGGTGTAGCGCCGCAGCGTCTGGGAGAAGGAGCCCACACACACCACCTGAAGAATGAAGAGAGCCATAATCAGATGGAGCATGTCAGGAATGAGGAACCTATTGGCTCTGTCTTGATATCAAATCTAATACCTTTATGCGAACCATCTCTTCCGGGATGTTCATCATGGCGCCTGTCAACCAGTTCTCCAGACTCTTGGCAAAGTTGCGGATGGCCTGAGTTAAGGCACCTGAGGGAGGGATGGTGGTGATGTAGAGAGGAGAACGAGAGAGAGCGAGAGAGAGAGAGAGAGAGAGAGAGAGAGAGAGAGAGAGAGTTTATATCTAAGGCCTGCATTCTGTACATCTGTCATTTAGTCTTGATTGCCTCACTTCACAGTTTTCTAAACTTACTCGGGATGGGTCTCAGCACATCAGGGATGAGGATCTCCACCAGAGTCTGGTAGAGCAGGTTGTCGCACTCTTTCGTCCAGCGCAGCACGGGCTCATACTTACACAGCACCACCAGGCACGATTTGGGCAGACGCTTCTCAGACTCATTGTGCCTGGAGGAGGAGAAGACAGACCATTCATACTCAGTTACAGCGCTGGACGACATCGACTGTACGTGCTAGTGTTTCTTTCATCAGATTGTCCGAGTGTGTTCGTGACACTTACAGGTTGAGGGATTCTGTGTCATTGCTCTGGCTGAACCTCCAGAAGGATTTCCACAGTGTCTCCACCAGAGTGAACTGAAGGTTGACCATCACGTCCAGAATGGCCTGCGGGGATCACACACAACGCCACAGAGATGACGAAACCATCTTCACACTTCTGTTATTCAAGCTGGGTTTTAACAGTGACTACATCCGTGACTGCCTACCTCACAGTGTTCTCTGTAGAGAGTCTGGAAGGCCTTGAGGTGTTCTAAGAGGATCCCGTCAGGCAGGGTTCGATCTTGCAGATCAATGTCCACAAAGTCTGGCAGCGGCCTTGATGCCTCTGCACAAGAGAAAGCATTTGTTCACAGGGGAACCAGAAACACAAATCAAAAGCGTCGAACACCGAAAGTATTCATTTCTTCAAAATGAGCTAAAATAAGAAACGGTGTATTGCTAGAAAAAAGGCGAACATCTGTACAGAGTGCAGGTGTTGCTCACCCAGAAACTGCTGATACTGTTGCACCTGCGCCGAAATATCACAAAGTGCCGCCGCCTGCTGACCCATCCCACCTGATGTCCCATTGGTGATCCCCTGTGCCTTCTGAAGTGGCTTTATCCTGTTGGACAAAGAACCCATCAATCATAGAGACAGAGAGAAAGACTCACGGGGAGGACACGGACGATCTGGCAGCAATAACATCGTCAGCAAAGCAACTGTAACGTCTTGTTGTTCGAATGGATCTTCTACCACAAAGATGCACTTGATGTTATGTGCTGTTGTTCACTTTTGGCACTATGTCTGGATGATCCAGCCACATGTGGACATCTCTAGATAGATGCGTAAATGATACCAAAGTGCATTGAGGACACGTTGCAATCCCAGTCACTAAAACAACAGGAAAAGCATTTTTTTTAAAGCTGGGGTAGGCAGGTTTCTGGAAAAGGACCCCCCCTCAAAAAAAAACACACCAGAATTTGAGAATCCAGCCCTCCTCCTGCAGCTTTCCTCTCTCCCTTCTTTGTCCTCAGCCCCTTCCGCCTAAATGTCATTTTAAACATTGTGACCCCGATGTTGTTATATAGCGGCAATTCCATGAGAATAGATCTTATTATGGAATATTTGCACAACGATGCCAAAACAAAACTGACTAGCCCAGCTTTAAGTGTTGATATACTGTGCAGTACTGTGATTTTGCACAATCTTTACTCACGACCAGAGGTAAAGATGAATACCGTTTCACCAATAGCCACGGGGACACAAGTGAGCGGCCATGTGTGTATACCTGTTTTTCTGTGAGAAAGGCTGCTGCCTCAACGCCATGTGCTGTTGTTCATCCATCAGTCTGAGCAGCGGGGAACCAGATTTGATCCTCAGACCGTAGTAGTGGTACTTTGAGTTCCCTCTGAAACACACACGCACGAGTTATCACAATGCCCTCAGATATTCATCGAGCAAAATCAATGTACGTGTGTGTGTGTGTGTGTGTGTGTGTGTATGTGTGTGTGTGTGTGTGTGTATACCTGGTCCCTAATCTCCTCGTACGTAGCCCCATGAAGACGGACCTGATGAGTTTGCCGAAGGATGCAGCATTAACAGGTTCTAGTTTCTGCTCCTGGCAGTGCAGCAGGTAGTGGTAGTAGAGGGTGCAGCGAGGTAAACTCACCCCCTCCGCCCCCTCGTAGTTATCACACAGCCACTGCACCTAGGGAAGATGGACGATCGCAGAATATCATTTTCTGAACTTTCATCTTCTTAAGATTGTAGCCAGAGCATTGTTCACTTTGAACTTCATTACTCACAGTAGCGGGTGGGGCACGAGAGTTAGGGCTGGAGTAACTCTGTCCTCCTCCTCCTCCACCTGCTGCTGCTCCTCCTCCTAACACGTAACCTCCCTGAATGACATAGCCCCCTCCGCCCGAGGCAGCTACCCCGCTATTGGCTCCCGCTGTTGCCACAGAAACGGGCTGCGAGGTCACAGAGCCGGTGATGTCTGACTCAGAGCTGGGCGTGGCCTCGTAGTAGGAGGAGGAGGTGGGAGGGGTCTGGGAGTAAAGGGGCGAGTCGGAGAAAGGGTAGTTGCTCGATCGACTGGACACACACACACAAACAGAAACGTGTAAATGCACAATTGGCTCAGCTGTGTGACCAGAAAAGTAAAAAGGTGTGTGCGATCGATCATGTGTGTGTGTGTGAGCATATCTATATCAACATTAGAGCTGCAATGTTTAGTCGACTAATTGATTAGCTGATTGACAAAAAAATGATCGGCAACTTTTTTGATAATTGATTCATAGTTAAAAGGTCATTTTCATGCAAAAAATAAACATGCAGATTTTCTGCTTTTCTCTGTTTCATATCATATCAAAGTTCATATCTTTGGGTTTTGGACTGACAAAACAAGACATTTAAAGAGATCACAGGGACATCACTATTTTCTGCCATTTTATAGACCAAACGTTAATCTAGAAAAGAATCGGCAGATTAATCGATGATAAAAGATAATTGTTAGTTGCAGCCCTTCTCAACATGCACACAGAGCAGGTTCCTCTCTACTCACATGGAGGATGTGGTAAAAGTGGCGTCTCCTGCTCCATCCACATACTGCACCTGGCCAGAGTACACATGCTCCACCTGGACATTAAAACAGCATTCATTGATTTTTGTTTTTGGCCACTTTGGGGCAGCACAACAAACACAATATTGACAAATGACCTTATAAGGTTATGGCAAACCTGTTTGCAAATAGCTGTCTATTTACACATCCAGGAGCATTGAGCGACATTAGCATTCATTTGGAGCCTGTTTGTGTCCATCTCGTGGCTACAAGTCCAATATTCACTCTCCTTATAACTTTTTGACTGAGAACAGCAGCAGAGATATCCTGCTCGAGACACCCTAGTATGCTTCACATCCACCGTAACGAAAAGAGAGCAGATATGGAGAAAGTCAAGAGCAACTCAGAGAGTTCAGTGGACAGTTCTTTGGTTGCAGTCCTAACCAGCGGCCTCACTGGGGCTGGTGAACGAGACTGTAAACTTGCCATCGTACCAGTAAGAATTAAATCAAAGAAAGGTCAAAGGACTGTGGAAACCTATGACTTTCTGAACTGGGAAGTTTGGCATCCTTCTGCGCAATGGGTCTGTTGGATAGACTGAAACTTTCTGGTAGAGAAACAAGGATTCTTTTGCGCATCATGGGCCAAGAGAAAGTTGTGGTCAGTTGTATTGCGTCAGACTTGGAAGTGGCTGGATTGCACAGTGACTTGTACAGATATCTTACAACGTAGGATGCCTGAGAATAGGAGAAACATGCGACAACAGCAAGACCTGCATCAATGGCCTCATTTAAACCATGTCTACCTTCCTGTATGTCTTAAGGTAATTGGGTCACGTGGTGTTGGCGGCAGTAACAATGAGGATATCACATGTTCAGATAGTCTCCTATTTCTAGCTTGAAACAAACAGCAATGAGCATGGCGTGAAACAAATAATAACACATATCGACCATTTTTCTTTTAATGCTTTTCACACCAAATGTAGTTTTTCTGCTGAATGAAGAGTGCTATGCTCCATAACAGAGGAGGAGCCGCGCAAGCACGATTTTTTTGAAACCTGTTCTGACATCTGACATCTCACCATCAGGATTGTTATCTATAAATGGAAGCCAAGTTGTTGACAGCATTTCTTGGTAGAGGTGCTAGTTTAAAGGTGGGTATTTAAGAAACACAACTAAGAACACAAAGAGGTATTAGGGTAGTAGTGTGCCATTAAAGATGAATGTAGTGTGGTTGTCCAAAAAGCATCCTAACAGCCCACTCACTCACAGAGGTACACAGCCTGACCTGCAGAGTTCAGTGTTCAGTTACAGACAGCCTGGTGAGGCCGTTGTGATCGAGGTAAAAAGACATGCAAAGCAGGCGAGAAATGATTTCTTTCGTTTTAGTGCTCTCTCTCCTACATCCCTCTCTTTCTATCTGCCTGTAATAGTGGACAAAAGCCATTACTAAAAAAACATTACACTTTAATTGAATGTATTTACTGTATACTTTCTTACATTTGTATGTCTGTTTACCTCCTGGTTAATGTGCACAGACTGCAGGTTGTTGATGTGGCCAGACTGAATCCTCTTGGCTGCCTGCGACACCGCTTGCAACACTGACCTCTGCAGGTGAGTAAAGCCACAGCATCAGAGAGCTCTATGGGTGATCGAGCATTTGTTGTGACTTGTTGTGAAATGAATGGCGTCTGTGTGTGTGTGTGTGTGTGTGTGTGTGTGTGTGTGTGTGTGTGTGAGGATCTTACCTGTTGGGTGGTCTGCACTGGTTGGACCACCTGAGTAGGAACACCAGAGGCAGGCGGGCTGGAGTCTGACAGGCTGTCATTGGAGTGAACAGAGCCCTCTAGGGATGGCAGAGGGAGAGAGGTTTCATCAGATGATTGAACAGAATTAACAGAAAAGCCAGTCACCATTACCACAAAGTTCAGTACTCACGACACACTGCTTCCAAATCGTAATAACAGCCACCGCAGAACATACTGCAACAGTTTTGTTTTTTTTTGTTTTTTTAGTTCAGCTGAGGGGAGACTGATAGTAGGGAGGAGAAAGAGTGTGTCTGTCCAACTCTGCTTTCATCCTTATATCTTGCATGCAAAAAGGGCAGCCTTGGACAGCTAATCTCCCCAGATGGAGAGAGAAATCAGTCCATCTTGTAAACATGCAGATCAGATGAGAGAGGGAAATGAGAGATACACGAGGGGATGATGGATGGAGCCAGAAAACAGAGGATGGAGGGTGGGCGGATGAGAGGGTAATATTCCCTTCCTTGTACACTTCGGGTGAAAAAAATAAATAAAAAGCATTTGACTCTAACTGTTTTTGCACCGTCCTGCTCTCACTGTGCCGCTCTTACTTCAGACAGGGTTAACCAATGTAAACATACCCGTAGTTACACTTGAGCCAGCACCACCCTGCACAACCCACCACTCAATTTAATTTTGCATCATGATTAGGCCCGTCACAGTAATTACATTATCGACTTATCGTACAATGTATGGACATGACCTCAATCATTTTTACGTTATCGACTTGTCGTCCACAGCTCCGGTGCGGGAACATTTTGGGGATTAAGCCGAATGAGAGAGGAGTGTTGTTGTTACTTTTATCTAACTTATAGGTAATATGTTTTTACTCAGCACTTTTTGTCAACAAAGGTTCCTAACCACGGAGAAACTGGATTGGCAGTATAATACTGACTCTCTATACCCCCGTGTCAAATGTTTAATATTTATTAATGTGTATATAATTATTGTTAACAGAGCCCAAGATGTATGTAGCTTTAACTTTTTCGACCTCCTATAAATTAAAAAAAGTCACTTACATACAGATATTAAACATTTATTGGTAACGGCAGCAAAACAGTGATACGATTTTCTAGGTGAAATAATGAATCATAGTTGTAGCCCTAACTATATAGTAAACTTCAATTAGAACAATTTCTGTTATACTATCTCCCAGCTTAACAGGTCATGGCATGACGCAGTGAAGTGTACTGTTTCTTAAAATCGAGAGAGCGACTTACAACAGCCCGACTGCTTCTACACAAACCCGCTGCAAAATGTATTTAGATTTTAAAAAAGGAAACAGTTACTGACATTATGAAGTCCTTGCTGAACAGAGAAACATTTATTCCTTTCTATATGTTCCATGATACCTCCTGTTGGGTTTATTCAAAAGAAGCAGTTTTTTTTAACGTATTAAAACCTTGTGTATAGTTATACTGTATTCATTGGAAAACTTCAAGTTCATCATTTGAACCTGCCATCGTATCGGTGGATATATAGAACAAAAAAAGTACAATAGCTAAAGTGTATCCTATTTTATGGATCACAATTACTAAGTAAGCTGCATAACTGTACTGAGTAGAACAGCCTTTTTAAATGAGGGATATGAGGGAATGCTAGGTTTTGAAAAGCACAGTTATTCAGCTAACTTAGTCGTCCTACTTCATGAGAGTGTGACGGGCCCCAGGCCTGTGAGTCTCACTCTGGTTGAGAGTGCACAGTGTTACTTGATACCAGCAGGCAAAAAGATCTACGAATAGACGGCCCTAAAATAAACATACAGATATTCACAGGGGTCAATTCTCTCTCATTTCCACTAGTTAACACCATTTTTTTTTTTTAAATACTAACTGATTTCTTTACGACTGAGCGTTTGTTTAGTTTTCTTTATTCCGGATACATTTTGGAAAGCAATGGTCTAAATGAATGTGTTTACTAATATCTGGAAATGCTCCAAAGCACACATTGCATTAGCTGCCATAGATACTGGCTTATCTTCTTTTTCTTTTCTTTTTTACCACCGCAGGACTTGCACACTTAAAGCCATGTTGATTAAATATAATTGAATTAAAATAAAAAATTATTACCACCACCGACTCTCTATAACAGCAAAAGCGGAAGAGTAGAAGCAAAGTCAGGTTCTATCCATCAGCCATCCACGCTCCCACGTTTGGGACTATGCAGCCTAGCAACCAAGTCCATCAGCTTATTTTGTCCTAATGATGTATGCAACCACAACACCAGACAGGCGAACTACAGTGTTTTTTTTTTTTATCCTGGTGGGACTTAGATCTCTGCTTGCCTTCATTCTAGCCATATAATAGACTATTTAGAAGGAATGCAACTCAGTAGGGAAGAAAACCTGTAACCGTCATGACCAACAAACACTGAACTAATAAACCTCATCATCATAACTATCATATGCAGATTGTTGTACACAAATGTAGTCAGATAATTCATAAAATGTCTGTGGATATCACTTCACTGCACACACATTCCTTTTTTCCACAAAGTCCTGCTGTTAAAGTGAAGTCTAGGCTAAGATAACAAAATGTATGTGCACTCGATGACATTTAAGTGCTGAAAGGGTTACCTAGGTCAACTAATACAGAATAGACTTATTGTCATTTTGATTGTTGATTTGTGGTGGTAGCTATTCATCAAGTAAAAGTATTAGTCAAATAATCTTTGAGTCTATAAAACGTAATAAAAAGTGTGAAAATGCCCATTTAAAGTACCTGGAGACCACAGTGATATCATCCAATATATTCAGTATGTCTGACCAGTAGTCCACAACATAACGATATTCAATTTACAACAATGTAAAACAGAGGAAAGCAGAACATCCTCACATTTGAGAATCCTGAACCAGCAAATACTTGTGCTTTTTCCTTGATAAATGACGTAAACAATTACTCCTTCATCAAAGTACATTTTCGGCTGATTAACTAATAAACTAATTGTTCGAGCACTGTATGAAGCCACTTTGATTTAACTTTCAAGGGATCGAGATGGGCCCTGGCAACTAAAGATGAGCATTTGTCGTAATTTTTAAAGATGTACATAGACAAAGACTCACACACACAACTCCCCTCTGCCCTGTTTGGTAACTAGAACTATCACTACGGAGCGGACAAACTGCCAGTCTCCAATCAGGATCCAGCCTGTTGCTTACACCCCAAATACATTGGCTTGTGGGACAAACTGAAGCTTGCTCCAACTGCATGCCACATCATGCCCTCCTGCTGCTAGAAAATGTGTGTGTGCACAGTATGTATTATGTAGGTATGTGTCACTCATTCCTCTGTCTCTCACCTGTAACAGTCACTATGATGTACTGCGGCGAGTTGCTCTGACCATTACTTTTCTGGACCGCAGAGTGTTGGATTTCTGGGGTCACATAGTGTTGCGTGGGAGTCGTCAGAACCACCGGCTTCTGGTTCTGGCTGGTGGGCGGCGCTTGAGAACAAAGTGCATCCTGTCCTGTTTTTGAGGCAGTGGCTGATTGGTTAGCCGATGAAATGGTTCCAGAGGTCGGTGGGATCTCGGACAGGAAGTGTGCCGTCTTTGCGGACGAGGGTGCGGCGGCAGCAGGTGTTGCTATGGTTACACTGTTGGCCTGCTGAGCCTGAAGGTCCTCCGAGTATCCAGAAGTTGCCATGGCAACCAATGCTTTGAGGCACTAGTTCTGCAGATAAAAAAAGAGACGGCACTAATTAATGAAAGTGCTACAAACCTAGATACAAACACACTTGTTGGCATGTTATTTCACCTCTCTATGATTTGGCCACACAGACCTAGTGTGTGTACGCTGACACTTACGCTGTGTGTGTGTGTGTGTGTGTGTGTGTGTGTGTGTGTGCGCGCGTGCATGTGGGCATGTAACATAAACCAGAGGAGGAAGTAAGGCTTTTGTCTGAGACTAACAGTAGTCTAGAGCTTTTCCTGTTTGGTTCAGTATGAAACACATTTCACCCTTAAGCACCATGAATAAAGCCATTGATTACAATGTCCCCCCAAAAAAAGGTTTATTGGTGGTTCAAACAACTAAATGACTAACTAAAAACTAAATAAATAAACTCATATTAATCATTCGACCCACTGTCAGTCATAACTTTAGGCCATCCCACTGGAAGATAAGCCACTCCTGCATAAACCAACACGTCAAACAAGACAATCTGATGATCATCCAGCACACCGTGCTCACGGGAGTGACTTGCCGAATTCAATGTCAAACCAAAAACTTTTTCAAAGTAAAAAAAAAAAAAAAAAAAATGAGTATGAAACACACTACACTCATATCTCAGCTTTAACAAGTCATACACGTGTGAGTTGCGCGAGCAGTTTCCTATGCTTTACTGTATCTAATGTTTCTGAATCGCTTGCTTGAAAAGTGAGTTGAGAAGGCGAGAGAGAGACTAGCTTCCCCAGCTAGCAGCTCACGCTGAGTTGTGACGTTAAAGGGAGCTGTAGCTAGTTGCTAGTTACTCGTGCTGGATAGTTAATAAATCCATGACCACGCCACCAAACACGTCTCATTATAATATCATCGGAATCTAAACTGTGAGAAAACACCTGGACATCATAACAAATGAGCCAATAAAAAGTACGAGTGGCACTACAACACACCCGCCATCTTGTGCTCTTATCAAAGATCTGACATCGCCATAACAACGGTCTGCTTTTAGAAATGAGCTAGCAACCACTTTCATCACCGACTGGCTCGACCAATTTCACGTTAACGCTGACGGTTGTACAAACAAGCACACATTTATAATAAGAGAAAAGGAAATGATAATTAAGATATATTTTACTTTTTCACCTCAAGTATATCCAAATATTGTCCTTTTTAGTCGTTGGAGGGTTTTTTTCCTTAGATTTAGGCTGTTGTTGTTGTTGACTCCCGTTGCTTGGTTCTTGTCGCCAGGACTACCGTGACTATGGCGCCTTGCCTTCACCGGGGCAACTGTTGCTACCCTCTCGTCTTCGCCCCGCCCTGCACTGAATGCTGGTTGGCTGACCTGGGAGGTGGTTGCACCGTCAGTAAAATAATGTATCGTTCATTGGTTGACAGTCCCTGTCAGTCACTTTCACCAGAGCCGAACGTCAAGTGACCAGTGTTACTTTTCTGATTGTTCAGGACGTCAAGAAGATAGATGGAAAATTAAAATAAAATGTTGCTACCGCCACTTATCATCTACAGGCGTTCGATTAACGCACATCTCTTTTGGACTGTTATCTCTGTACATTGCATTTTTTATTTTATTCTTAATATTTTGAACCTTTACACATCCTCTAGAATATATTATTGCACATTCCTGCCTAGCTCTTTCATTCTAAACAGTTACAATATAAAATATCCTTTAACATTTCAAATAGTATTTTTGTTTATGTTTTTCCTATTCTCTATTTATGTTTCTTGTCTATGCACCAATAAACCAAAGCATATTCCTTGTATGTGAAAACCTATTGGCAATAAACCAGATTATGTTCCTTATCTCCACCCCCGCTATATGCTCATATAAATAATTAATATTGTGCTCCTTTTAGAAGTTCACAATTGATTTGAGTCACTGTAGTATCGCCAGTTGGCCTATAAAATCTCTCTTGTATGCGTGTGCCACTTGTAGTGAACACCAACGTATAGCACCCTAATTATCTTTGAGGTGAATGGATAGTGATCTCCATCCAATACATGGTAGAGCAGATAGTAAGACGGAGATTGTGTGGTGACAGACAGCACCACCCAACTGATGTAAGGGACAGAAAGGCCAGCAAAAGGTTACAGGTGATTAGATAGCCAAGAGCTCTGTTGACATCCCCACTGGCATCATTCGCTACTTTATCGCAACTTCTCTTCTTCTCTATGTGCATTGTTGCCCCTAAAGGTCTCAGGTCTTATCTCCGGGGGCCATGACGAACAGTGGAGGTGAGTTGGGGTCCTTGCCTGAGATGCTGAGGCCTATATAAGGTGGGAGCTGCCCAGAAAGAAACAGACACCTCAAGAAGCCTTTGAGACACCTTACGGCATCTTTTCACTCTCACCATGTGGAAGGCAGCACTCTTGACCCTGGGCTTGTTGGTGGCACTGGTAGACAGGGTGCAGTCCAATGACGGCCATCCCTCCTTCTATGGGGTGAAACTGTGTGGAAGAGAGTTCATACGAGCTGTCATCTTTACCTGCGGTGGTTCTCGCTGGAGGAGAAGCGTAGGAGACTCGGGTAAGAGTGTGTATATATGGATACATGTTTATTTTTTATGATGTGCCATGTTTTCCTAGAGCCGAACAGCCATACTAAGAGATTTGCCTTTGCTTTTTTAAAATCAGCTCTTATTGGAGAAGAGGCCTTTGACCCATGGAACACAAATGCCATCCCTCAACTTACCGGCGAGTCCCAACAAGCATGGAGCGATCAAACATTGAAAGCTGCATCTGTGGCTGCTGGATTCAGCCGCTTAGCTCGTTCACCAATCTCAGAGGAGGTGCTGGAGGCTCTACGGAGTGCAGATAGGAAGGGAAGGGATGTAGTGGTCGGACTATCCAACGCCTGTTGCAAATGGGGCTGTAGCAAGAGTGAAATCAGCTCTCTGTGCTGAACCTTGTTTTTTTTTTTTTTTATCTTGTCCTGTCACTAATGCAGAGCTCTTCTCTTTTCCTATGTGATTCCTAAAAAATTCCACATCCCATCCAACTCACTGTGCAGGTGCTGATTATTGATACAGGAATGTGAATGTGTAAATGTGTTTACTGTGATTATCACATATTGACATGTATGATTTAATAAAGCTTTGTGTTGTTGGTATGAAAGTCTCTGTTTATCCCACAAAAGAGTTACTAAAATTATATTTCATGCTGTTACATCACTTCCACTTTTCTAAAGCCTTGTTTTAGATATTGTCAAGGATTTCGAAATGAAAGGAAGTGGTTGTGACTATGATGAATACACAGAGTGGCCTCACATTCACTGAATTATAGCTGCTTTCTGTGATTTTACAAGGGTTAGACATAGACACCACATGTGGTACATATTTTAAAAGCACTTAAATCCAGTATAAAAGACCTGCAACACACTGCCTCTGTAAAGCCTATTGTTGGCCTTTGGTTGTTTTCTTTTCAGTGTGTTGATGGGAATTTCCTCATCCTCCTAACAGAGATGAATTATCACAGTCATGCTGAGACAAGTTGTCATCAAAACTGACCATAATAACCTTCACAATGGTAGTCATCTTTGTTAGCTTGCACTGGTGTTCATGATATTGTGTCCACGCCCTGTAGCAGTTCATACAGATCAATTACACAGTAGTTAAATGCTGTAGGTCGGAATTTGAAGCTGACACCACCTGGTGGTCAGAAATGAAACTAAACATAAACTATTCATATAACATCACATAATCAAAATATCTTATGCAGCTGAATTAACTAACGTCATTTACAGACAATAGCAAACACTACACACATATAGTGTGCAGGCTGTAACAAACTACATTTAAAACTCTCCACACGGTTACCCTGCCAGACAGTTTGTCCGGTACGGAAGCCGAACATGATCAAACGGATCACCCGGCTTGATTGCAAGGCATGCAATCTCTGTCACATACCAGCTAGCATAGCAACCATACAGATCCACAGAGATCAAAAGTTTGTATTTAGCTACACAGATCGCCGTCATATTATATTTAATGTTAGTCGTTACAGCGTAACTGCACTATAATCTATAGAAATATAGATCTACCACATCGGAGTGACCAGGTAAAATCTTTCGCGGTACTTTCAAGATGATGCTAGCTAGCCATGCTACTGGTAGCTGCCGGGGGTTAATATGCGACTCCTCTGTTATGAGTAATAATGCGCTCCATTTGAGCCGTCTTTGTTGCTTTGATTACAACACCACTTTGACAGCGCAGCGTAGTGTCCTTATAGTTAACGTAAGATAGCGTGTTGCAGCTGTGTTCAGTGTGAATCTGGTACGTGTGAAGTATCATAACGACGCTAAGCTAGCTTGCTAGCTGAATGAGCCAGACATTTGCGTCTATGCCGTCTGGGCCTCATGTGGAAAACGCTGTTCAGATCGTGGTTGATAGTTGGTGTGGCTACTTATTCATGCGACTGTTACTTACTAACTAATTAACCACCAAGTAGAGGTACATTTAGATTTCAAGTAGCCAGAAACGGAAAATGTTCATTAACACTGACGCTGTCACGTTGCTACATTGTAGACAATTATTTACAATGAATGTCGTATATTCTCTCAAATTAAGATTGTGAGGTTAACAGTTAACGCTAGTATCGTCATTTCACAAGTTGTTGCTATACTGGTTGTTCTGTAATCGTTACTGCGTAGCTTACGTTACTTCTACGTGATTTGAGTAGTAACGTACGCAGTGCTGAGGTCACAGCTAGTTATATGTGGTAACATGCTTCAAAAAAAGGTTCTGTGTGTGTTTGTGCCCTGCAGGATGGAGTGGCAGCCAGATGAACAGGGTCTGCAGCAAGTGCTTCAGCTACTTAAGGACTCCCAGTCCCCAGACACAGCAACACAAAGAGCTGTGCAAGAAGTATCCTTATATGTGTGTGTGTGTGTGTGTGTGTGTGTGTGTGTGTGTGTGTGTGTGT
>CALSCE010003134.1:9288108-9300892 GCA_943593645.1 Bovichtus variegatus
GTGTGTGTGTGTGTGTGTGTGTGTGTGTGTGTGTGTGTGTGTGTGTGAGAGGGTGAGAGAAAAAGGTGCGAGATTCAGCTTCTCGCATGAGAGCTTGTGTGTCAAAGTGGGTGATAATGAAACTGACTTGGTGTGTTGTCATGCTCAGCTTGCATCACATGTGATTAATTGTGACTGCATATTAGTCCACGCTGCCCGAAATATGTCAAACGCAGGACAACAAGGTATGTGAGGGTGTGTGAGCTTTTGCTCTGTTTGTGGGGACTGTTGAATTCCTTAACATAGCCTGCAGAAACTGGAGCAACTTAACCAGTTTCCAGATTTCAACAACTATCTCATCTTTGTCCTCACAAGCCTCAAATCTGAGGGTATGTATGTGCATGTCAAATATAAAGATTCTAACAATAGAACAGGATTTTCATTTGCTGAATAACCTTGCTTGTCCCCTGCAAATAATTTTGTCTAACCTCCTCTTTCCCAATTAAAAAAAAAAAAAAAAATCTTTATGCTTTCTTTCTCTGCTGCCTTCCCTCTTAAGATGAGCCCACACGCTCTCTGAGCGGTCTGATCCTGAAGAACAATGTTAAGGCTCACTACCAGAACTTCCCCCCCACTGTGGCTGACTTCATCAAACGAGAATGCCTCAACAACATCGGAGACCCTTCACCGCTTATCAGAGCTACGATCGGTGGGTGTTTGACTTAGGAAAGAGAAAGCTAGTGTTTGCTGCATTTCCTAGCCACTGTGAGTCAGACTGCCATGTAGGTGGTTGGATTTTTTGCAGGTGATGTGGCTGTGTGGGAGCGAGCGCTGCATTTTCAAGATGTTTAGAATGATTGAATGCGATAGAGAGTTAAGTTATTAATAACTTATTTTAAAGGAAAACTTCACCCACAAAACGACCATTTGTGTATCCATTACTCACCCCGTGTTGCCTTGAATTCTTGAAGAAAACGTTGTTTTTCACGCATGCCTCCCCGGTGAACGAAGACTCTAAAAACGGAGAAAGGTTTTTGATGAATTGAAGTAAATGGGGGGCTGCATTTAACAACAGCAAAACTATATCAAAACATCCGTTTACAAACTCACACGACTTGTGCAGTACAATCCAAGTCTTATTTATCATATGCTCACTACTTCCCAAACACAAGCATATTGCACTACCCAGCCTGCCCCAGGCTGATGTCTGGTCACAGGAAAATGAGATGGATGAAATAAGACTCGGGATAACCCAGAGATGGGATATCAGAGAGCGTTTCCTCTTGCCCACATCGTGCACTTGATGGTCGGACTGCAGCACTCTGGTGGGATGAGAAGAGGCAGACTCTGTTTACATCAATGATGCTTGATGGACAATGTTTCCCTGGTGTTGAATTGTTACTGTTAAATATGCTGGCAATATTATCTGCCCAGAGAATTTGCTGGTGTTTCTGTTGCAGCTGTATACATTCCTCCTGATGCAAATTCAGAAATTGCACTACTGTTTATGTTTATCGTGTGAAGCATAAATGGACTACAACTGCACATTGTCGTGCAACCCTGCGTTTCAGAATGACAATAAATGATCCTTGTAAACCTTACCATCATTCAAAGTATTCCTTCGAAGCCTGATTTTATCCTTCCGTGTCCTTTCTATTATCCATCATAAAGGTATCCTGATCACGACCATAGCCTCCAAAGGAGAGCTGCAGACTTGGCCGGAGCTGTTGCCTCAGCTCTGTAATCTTCTCAACTCGGACGACTATAACACCTGCGAGGTCAGGCTCACCTGCACACACACTAATAGCCTTTTAGTGTTAATTGCGAAATAAGATTTATGTCTTTTACTTTTGTTTGTAACATTCTTGCTTCATGATTTTCTCCACCTTCCAGGGTTCTTTTGGTGCGTTGCAGAAGATCTGCGAGGATTCGTCAGAGCTGTTGGATAGCGATGCTCTGAACAGACCCCTCAACATCATGATCCCCAAATTCCTACAGTTTTTCAAGCACTGCAGCCCCAAGATCAGGTCAGTGAAACACAAGTCTCTACTGGCACTATGTCCCTCTACCCCAAATTTTCCACTTGGACATCGTTATATGTCCAACTTGTTTGTGTGTCTCTCTCAGGTCCCATGCTATAGCGTGTGTAAACCAGTTCATCATTGGTCGAGCTCAGGCTCTGATGGATAACATTGACACCTTCATTGAGGTGAGCACTACAGGATTACGTGTTGGTTTTTATTGTGCATTGTTTTCAAACCTCGCTTCCTCACTTTTAGCCCTTTTCAGAGATGGAATATGTAGCAAAGTATCTATGTGTTCAAGTTATGTGTGTTAACTTTAAAACGCAGGTCTCTGCTAAGGATAAGTGCCACTGTTCCATTTAGTTTGATCTCATTAATGGTGCTAAAGGAAAGCAGTCATCTCATTTTGAGTATATTTTCCAGACATTTTTACAAACGTACTGTAGCTCGTGCAGTTTGCACAGATTTCTTTTCAGGGGAATTATACTCTTTCAAAACAATCCCTGTGATCGTGGCGCAGCATTTAAAGCATCACTTACTAGTTTCTTCCAACCAGATGAACACGTATGATATGTTTTTGCAGGCACATCCGGAAGTTAGCATCGCACTGGTTCCCGCGACAAAAAAAACAATGGGAAACAAAAGTTTATGATATTCATGCGTTTTGTTCAGCAAGAAAATCTTCACAAATGAACACCACTTTGGAGTGTAAATGCAGTCGCATGAAGTAAAAAGCTACCGTAGGCTATAAACGAACTACACCACGGTCGCATGACTTCACGTGGTTTAGTAGAGTCTCAATTAGCCGCTTGTTAGCAGCCACCTTTTTTTGAAATATGTAAAAGCTTTAAAATTCACAGTGGGGTATTTGCTGATGTATTTTCACGTGGAAATCTCATAAGGTTGTTTTAACCACAGACCTTATTTCAGTCATCTAACCAAAAACCCATTTAAAAAAAAAAAAAAAAAAAAAAAAAGAAACGTTAACCTTGAGATGAGGGAGCTGGAAGTCCAAAAAAATATTCAAGTTAGTTTGCTGAGGCCAGGGATCGAACCACCGACCCTCCGACTGGTGGACGATCACTCTGTCTCCGGAGCCACAGCCGCACTCGATGACGACATTGTATAACAGATTAAAGTGCATGTTTTGAACGTCAGTTAACGCTCTGCTAACCTTTTTTCCCCCGCCCTGTTTCTTGTCTCCCCCCACATTTGTTGGCCCTGCCCATCCCTGCCCTCTCTCTGCCACCCGCCCTCTTTCGCTCCTTGTTTTTTTTTTCGTATCCAGAGTCTGTTTGCACTGGCTGGTGACGAGGACAGTGAAGTGCGTAAGAACGTGTGCAGGGCTCTGGTCATGCTGCTGGAAGTCCGCATCGACCGCCTCATCCCGCACATGCACAGCATCATCCAGGTGAGGGCGAGACTTGAAACGGAGAACGTGACGCTTTCCCTTCCTCCTCCTCCTCCTCCTCCTCCTCCTCCTCCTCCTCCTCCTCATCACTTCTTGTTTTCTGTCTCCAGTACATGCTGCAGCGGACCCAGGACCCAGATGAAAACGTGGCTCTGGAGGCCTGTGAGTTCTGGCTCACTCTGGCTGAACAGCCCATCTGTAAAGAGGCCCTGTCTGGCCACTTGGTCCAGTAAGTGTTCGCATGCCAACAGATCGTTGGACAAAGAAAATCCACTGTTGTATGAATTTCATCTGAGTAATAATGTGTCTGTCTCTTTTGACAGATTGACCCCTATCCTGGTGAATGGGATGAAATACTCTGAGATTGACATTATTCTTCTGAAGGTGAGCCACCCCTGGTCAAATCTGATGTTCCCAGCTCCTCATACTTCTTCGTCGTCCCTTCCATTTTTACCCGTGTCCACTCTGCATTCACCTTTCTCTCTAATGTCCTGCAGGGTGACGTTGAAGAGGACGAGGCAGTTCCCGACAGCGAGCAAGACATCAAGCCTCGCTTCCACAAGTCCCGTACCGTCACTCTGCAGCACGAAGGGGGGGAGGGCGAGGAGGGGGAGGACATCGATGAAGACGAGGACGACGACGATGATACGCTGTCTGACTGGAACCTCCGTGAGTTGCAGACTAGTCATCCTCCCTGGTCCTAATCCTCCAGTAACTTTTTTTAAAGAAGGGCTTAGTGTTCAAAGTTTAGTATAGCTTTTTTCCCCCGACCATAACAACATTATGCAACTTCTACCGACATTTTTTTTTACAGTTCATAAATATGTCATTTATATACATCCATATGTATTTAAGATAATGTTTTTTCTCACTGTGTTGTCAGATTCTCTAATTGTTGTGCCAGTGATTCCACAGGGCGTTGTTACAGTTTCAAAGTTCTCTAATGCTGACGGTGCTTTTACCCTTTCAGGGAAGTGTTCGGCCGCGGCTCTGGACGTTCTTGCCAACGTGTTTCGTGAGGAGTTGCTTCCCCATCTCCTGCCCCTGCTCAAAGGACTGCTGTTCCACCCTGACTGGGTCATCAAGGAGTCTGGCATCCTAGTGCTGGGAGCTATCGCTGAGGGTGAGACGCGGCACAGACTTGTTATTGAAATGTAGTATATTTAAGATCATTTACTGGTCCCCACCACCACCCCTTGTTCATTTTTGAGATTTGTCAATTTTTTGTATGAATTAAACAAAGGCGATATCGTGTTAATTACGGAGCTTTATAGATTTCATTACATTTGGACAGGGCCAGGCTTGCGGTTTCTCCGTTTCCAGTTTATGTGCTAAGCTAACAAGCTCCTAGTGGTAGCTTTATATTTCATCTACAGACCTGAGACTGATCTTCTGATCTAATTCTTGGCAAGAAAGCCACTAAGTATTTTTCTCAAAATGTTGCACTTTTCTTATTAAGATGTATCAAACCCTTTTTGTCCCTCCAGGCTGTATGCAAGGCATGGTACCTTACCTGCCTGAGCTCATCCCCCACCTCATCCAGTGTTTGTGTGACAAGAAGGCCCTGGTGCGCTCCATCGCCTGCTGGACCCTCAGCCGCTACGCCCACTGGGTGGTCAGCCAGCCCCCTGACTCTCACCTCAAACCGCTCATGACCGAGCTGCTCAAACGCATCCTGGATGGCAATAAGAGGGTACAGGAAGCAGCATGCAGGTACAGCGCTTAGTTTTTCCCCATATGTCCGACTCTCCTGTGCTTTCTCATTTTCGCTCATACATTCGTCTAACCCATCTCGTCTTTTCCTACAGCGCGTTTGCCACCCTGGAGGAGGAGGCGTGCACTGAGCTGGTGCCTTACCTGAGCTTCATTCTGGACACGCTGGTTTTTGCTTTTGGGAAGTACCAGCACAAGAACCTGCTCATCCTCTATGACGCTATAGGAACACTGGCGGACTCTGTGGGACACCATCTTAACCAAGACGTGAGCACAAAATGCACACATTTACACAGCCTTGTTTTGTTTGTAACATATTGAAATTTGGGGTAAGGGTAGCAAATGAATGACGGGCCAAAATTTCACACGTGTGTTTTTAGGAGTACATACAGAAGCTGATGCCGCCGCTGATAGCCAAGTGGAACGAGCTGAAGGACGAAGACAAAGATCTCTTCCCTCTGCTCGAGTGTCTGTCGTCCGTTGCTACGGCGCTGCAGAGCGGCTTCCTCCCCTACTGCGAGCCCGTCTACCAGCGATGTGTCACCTTGGTCCAGAAAACACTGGCTCAGGCCATGGTGAGCCACTTTGCATGCACATGGACTTTGCAGACACAATTTATGTTTTTGCTGCTTTACATAATTGACTCTTCATCCCATTGTCCCACTTCTGACCTTTGCTCTCCACCCTCTTGTGTGTGTGTGTGTGTGCGTGTGTGTGCGTGTGTGTGCGTGTGTGTGTGTGTGTGTGTCACAGATGTACAGTCAACAGCCAGACCAGTACGAAGCACCCGACAAGGACTTCATGATCGTGGCTCTGGATCTTTTAAGCGGCTTAGCTGAGGGACTAGGGGGCCACGTGGACACGCTTGTGGCCCGCAGTAACATCATGACGCTGCTGTTCCAATGCATGCAGGTATGGAGAGCCCGTGTGTGTCTTAATTTGACCTTCAATGTGGTTTTCTTCCCCCAATTTCTTTATACGAGTCTTGCTTGAACTTGGCTCATTTGACAGACGCTTTTGTCAGAAGAGACTTACAATAAGTGCATTTCAACTCAAAATGAAAAAGAGTTGGATGTCATCAAAAACTGGAAGTGCATTCATCAAATTAACTGGCAAAATGTGTTAGAGAGCTACATTTCAAGGGCCTTTTAATTCCTGAGATGTGAGATAGAAGTGCTCACTGGTACATGTATAATATATTTTGTCAGTTTAATTTAAATGATACTTTAATGCGGACTGCACTCAGCATCTGGCTGCATTGCAACTCTGCATTTCAGAAGCAGAGCGTCTGTTTTTCAGCAGCCACATTTCAAATAGAATTAAGAGTTGCTTTGGCAACTTTGTTATGCCTCAGTGCCGGTGGCAGCCGAGTCCGGAGACATTATGCTTTCATGTTGTCCGTCCCTCAGTCGTCCATTTCTAGTGAACACGATGTCCAATAGGATAAATTGATGAAGCAACAACATTATGGACAAACGTGGATGTAAACTGCAACTTGACTGGTTTGCAGAGGCATACAACTGTGAGGTGGTCATTCTAGTTTGTGCTATAAAGTATAAAGACACACCCCCTTATGCATAAAATCTGAGTTTAAAAAAAAGGTTTACTTAACGGGCCATCTCCCTCCCACACTCCCTCGCTTTTCTCTCTCACCAAGTACAAACAAGAAAAAATTGTTTTGCTGTGTGAAGATACAGTCTGAAACGGACAGAGGTTATAATTGGAATTTCAATTGGCAATAAATACAGGCAAATATATACATTTTTTCACACAACTTTGGATGTAAAAATCCAACCACTGACACTCGATCTTGTTTGGTGGAATGTTGAGATTTTGACATTTTGAGTCAGGCGTCACTGGACAGTTCTTGAGCTCTGTTAACGGTGCGTGTTCACATTTCTCTTTGTCTCTCGGTCTCTTTTGTCCCAGGATACGATGCCTGAAGTAAGACAGAGTTCGTTCGCTCTACTTGGCGACTTGACCAAGGCTTGCTTCCCTCATGTCAAACCGTGTATTGGTAATTGTCTCACTTGTTCTCTCACTCACATACAGTAAACACATAATATTCCATCACCATCCTCCTTTTGTTTGATTTTAATGATTTAAAAAAAATATATATTTTTCGTGTGTGTGTCCTGCAGCTGAATTCATGCCGATCCTCGGGACTAATCTGAACCCGGAGTTCATCTCTGTCTGCAACAATGCCACCTGGGCCATAGGAGAGATCTGTATGCAGATGGGTGAGTCGGAGCAAAGTCTATTTTTATAATGTGATGCAGTGAAGCGCTTGTGCGGTTAAATATGAGATGCACTGTGTTTTATGTGTCTCTCCATCAGGAGTGGAGATGCAGCCGTACATCGCTATGGTTCTGAACCAGCTGGTTGAGATTATTAATCGACCCAACACCCCCAAGACCCTGCTGGAGAACACCGGTACACGACAAATACTTTTAGAACTCGTTTTACAAAGGGAAGTACACAGACTACATAGTTGTATGCAGGGTAGGGTAGTAACAAATGACATGTTATCGGATTACATAATCAGATTACACAGAATAAGTAACTATAATCAACCCAGATAATCTTTGAAAAAATGTGTGTCATGATACGGCAAATGCACTATTCTAACAGCAGTCCTGACCCCCCCCCCCCTCTCTCTGTGTCTCTGTCTCTCTCTGTGTCTCTGTCTCTCTCTCTCTGTCTCGCTCTGTCTCTCTCTCTCTGTGTCTCTGTCTCTCTCTCTCTCTGTCTCGCTCTGTCTCTCTCTCTCTGTGTCTCTCTCTCTCTCTGTCTCTGTCTCTCTCTCTCTCTGTCTCGCTCTGTCTCTCTCTCTCTGTGTCTCTGTCTCTCTCTCTCTCTCTCTCTCTCTCTCTCTCTGTGTCTCTGTCTCTCTCTCTCTCTGTCCCCCTCTCCCTCCCTCCAGCGATCACCATCGGTCGCCTAGGCTACGTGTGTCCTCAGGAGGTTGCGCCCGTGCTGCCGCAGTTTATCCGACCCTGGTGAGCGAACGTTAACTCTCTTATCCTGCGTCCCTCATTCCAAATGCTATGACCTCTTTTGTGGTGTCATTTTAATTTACACCATGTGCACATACAGTCTGCAATATATCACACACTCGGCAGACGTGTGCTCTCCCCCCGTCATCCTCTGTGGTCTCACCACAGTCTCTCTTCTTCGCTCTCTTTCCATTCTGCACATAATTATGTTCACTTATTTTGCATGTGAGACACATTTGTGGCTGTTTTTCCTCTCCCTAATCAGGCAATACACATTCATTTATGTTCATATTTTGCCTCCTTGCTTTTTTTGTGTGATCGCTTTGCTGCAATCGCAGCATTACAAGGGATGCGGTATTGACATTCTTTTAAATAAATTCTTGAAATGATTGAGTCAGCAAGCAGTGAGAATGAAATGCTGGGAGTTATCTCAAGCTTAGAAAAAAGACAAATGTCCTCTCACACAGTAAGATGACAAGAGGCTGTTACTATTTTACTTTTGAAATAGTTTTTTAGCTCACTTGTTCTCATTTCATAAATATTCTCTCTAGAGATGCATTGTTTTAATCGTTCATCCGATTTCTTTGCCGGTCAAATTTACACACACACACACACGTCGCGTGATGTTTTTTACATCTCGCACAAAGCGACACAGACGTTGAGGAAGTTCTTCAGTGTAAGTGAAGAAGACTTAAAGCTCGCTGTGCAAGTCCAAAACAAGCCGTGGAGGAACAACCTTAAAAACATTTAGATCAAATTTGAGATTTATTTGATTGAGAGTGAGAGAAGGTTTTGTAACTTTGTGCCGTTTTGGACAAAATGTAAATGATTTAATCAATGTTTTATTATGAACATACAATAGAATTAGAATTAGAATTTTCCATGAAAGAAGAAATATATAAATGTTTGTGTGTGCTAATTGGTTAATAATTGCATGCTGCAGGTGTACGTCTCTGCGGAACATCAGAGACAACGAGGAGAAAGACTCCGCCTTCCGCGGGATTTGCATGATGATCGGTGTGAACCCAGGAGGTGTGGTGCAGGTGAGACACTGAAAGCCATTATTTAATACCTACAGTCTGTATTTGCCTGTAAACCCACAGATGTGTCGGGGCTTGATGTTGAAACCTCTTCCCCCTCTTCCTCTGTGTTTGTTCAGGACTTCATCTTCTTCTGTGACGCAGTGGCCTCCTGGGTGAATCCTAAAGACGATTTGAGAGACATGTTCTATAAGGTGAGGGGTTTTACTGGGTGACGCGCAGGAGTGTGTTGGTCAGGGGTAGAGTCCGGGTTATATTGAGGAGCAAGCTCTTGTTTTTCCTCAAACAGTCCCATCCAAAGGCTGATTTCTAACTCACTATTCCGTCACCACATTCTCATCTCCCCCTGCCGCATGAGTCACTGTGAGGTGTAGAGACCTCGGGCGAAGCGGAGTGTGTTCATCTCGGCAACAAGGACACTGCTCTTGTTCTGCAGAGAAATGAAGTGAACACACTCTCCCTCAGGAGCTTAACGCATAAAGGTCAAAATGCTCTGCCTGCAGATTTTGTGCAAAACCCACAGATGCATGTATTTACACTAATCGAGAATTTCTGTTATACTTCTAGAAGGCACATTGAAGCGGTGTGTTGACAGCATAGTGAATCCATAGTCGGGGATCAAGCCTGTTCTGTATCAATATCTTGGCCCAGTTTCTGTTTGACAGTCACTTCCCCCGAGAAAGGAAAATGTACTGTGCACACGTATTCCTCTCCCGCTGCTCTGTGATGAGGCCAGCTCTGGCTTTGTTGGAGCAGCTAGTCCTTTTTGGAAACTTCTTGACAACCTCGGCACTTTTCAACAACACTTTCTATTTATTTTTTTTGCCACAAAATGCTGCAAGTGTGTGACAGTGGGTTTAACAGTGGGTACACTGGGGAAATACGTGTTATGCATATCGGGTAATGTGAGCGGGTCAGCATGACATATGTCCATGTTTTCTTTCAAGCTTGCCACTAAAAGACAACAACATTGGCTACTTTTAAGAATATGGGCCATCGTGAACAATATAAACAATGATAAAGGTCTTTTAAACTAGGGACGCACAATATATATATATTGGGCTCATAAATTAGCGGCAGATAATCGGTCATTTATATTATTTATTATTCCGGTAACAATTTGCAATACAAGTCTTTGGTGTACTTTTAATAGAACAAAACAATGAGCATTACATCAGAACTCTACTTTAAAACCAAATATTTTGACACAGACACATAAAAGGCCATAAAAGGAGCTATTAATGCAGGCCCCGCCTTAGTTGATATTGTACTTAAGTGGTCCAAATTTTATAACAGTTTCAATTAGTCAAATTAACAAAAAAAAATCGATCTTGCTGCAGTCAAACACCAAAATACAGGACAAATAAAGTAACCAATAACGGGAACTATTGAAAGATCACAGAGTTGAAGAATGAAAAATTAGCCTGTGAAAGTGTGGAGTCCACGGCCCGACTACTTGTTAAATTACAGATTACTTGAAGATGTGCCTGAATTAATCCCCCTCCCTCCCCTCCCCCACACCATCTGTCCCTTTCCAGATCCTGCATGGTTTTAAGGAGCAGGTCGGGGAGGAGAACTGGCAGCAGTTCTCAGAGCAGTTCCCCCCTCTGCTGAAGGAGAGACTGGCAGCCTGCTACGGCGTTTAGATTCTCTACACCCACCCAAGAGGTAATCACACACACACACACACACACACACACACACACACACACACACAGCATTATTCAAACTCAAAGGTAGGGCTGTGCGATATGGCTTTTTAAATAATATCTCATATTTGATATGCCGCTATATATATATATATATAGATATAGATATATATATCTTGATATTTCCATATCTTCTCTAAAATAACATAACTGTTTGATTTAACCCTTTGACGCACGCGCATGATCTTTACCAGCATGATCAGACTAGTGAACTGATCTGAATCTGTTGCTCTCTTGACGTGGTGTACTGTCATTTTATTCCCAAATTTGACTAATAATTCACACAATTGAAATTCGTTTTTTTCTCTCTAATACAGTCTGCAGTTGTTTTTTTTCAAATTATCATTAATTTAGTTGATTATTTAATATATATTCATTTAGTTTTATTTATTTATGTATTATTGTCTGACTGACTTATTGAATACATTGTAATTCACCAGAAGGTCAGCGGGGTTAGCTAGTGGAGGCTGGCATCTTGCGTTACTTTTCAAACCTCAACATGTATAAACTCGCTATGGCGCTTCCCGTCTTTCACTCTCTCGGGCTCTTTTTCTGTTCCGTGCCTCCCTCTAGATATAAAAACACGCGCCCCACACCAACATCTATGCACATACGCCACAAAAACTGTCTGTGAGAGGCATACAAATGTGTTTGTGCTGAACTTAACTTCGTTGTGTCTGATCTCCCTTTTATTATCCGTCCTCCTAGGTGAGCCAGCAGGAGGAGGGTGAATGGGAAACTCATCCATCTGTGTATTGCACTGCCCTGATCTGGGGGGAGGGAGAGGGACGCTATTGGCCGCTCCCCCTGACGGACGGCCCCCACGCCCTATGTGTTTGTCCATAGAGGGAGGGTGGGCGGGTGGGAGGGTGGGAAAGAGGGACACCTCTAGATTAACTAGGCAGGGACCCGACACAGAAAAACTAACTGGTAGGGACAGATAGAGAGGGACAGAAAGAAGGACTTGGAGGAGAGACGGAGGGATAGACAAGTTGGTAAAAGAGGGAGAGAGAGAGAGAGAGCTGCGGAGAGAAAGTTCAGGGAAAGAGAGGGAGGGTAATCAGTAACAAGGCAGGGAAAAAGAGCCACAGAAAGGTCTGTTACCGGGACGACAGGGACAGTTGAGATTTTATTGCGATTCTTAAACTCGAGGGTAACCGATAGCTTGACCGACAGAGACAGACCAACACAGACTCACACACATACACTTGCACATGCAGTACATGGAACTGACTGTGGGTGGCACTATTATTTAGACTTTTTTTGAGACCTACTACATGTAGTTAGGGACAGACAGGGGTCTAAACTCTGTTCGTTTTCTGGGTGATAATCTTTCATTTTCCAGGGGAACAGGATTCAATATGAATTACTTCATCTTTAGTCACTGAATTCTACTTAATTGTAAGATAATCTCGCTATCCGCTGTCTATGTTTCCTACCGTTCATTTTGACCAGAGTGCTGCTTCACAGAGCTATCCATCTATCAGACATATTCCTGTCACATTTTCTACCTGATCAAAAGAGAGAGAGAGAGAGAGAGAGAGAGGGGGAGGGAGAAAAAAATAAGAGCAAGTGTCTTTCCTCGTGGCTTCACAGAAACCATTCCTCTAGGAAGGGAGGATTAGGGCTAACACATTTGTTTTCTCACCAGAGAGGAAGAAAACGTAGAAAGAAATCACATCCTTAGTTGTCCTCTTTGAGGTTTTGTGTGAGTGTTTGTGTGTGCGTGTGCATGTTCAGTTTGTAAATCCTCACTTCGGCATTCTGTGTTAACAGTGTGTGAAATATGTATTGTTTTTGATATGGTACCGAGCTAAAACTTGACTCCCACCGCAATGTCCTTGGCACCTGTTAACTGTGACCAAGTGTGTGTGTGTGTGTGTGTGTGTGTGTGTGTGTGTGTGTGTGTGTG
>CALSCE010003134.1:9300902-9316011 GCA_943593645.1 Bovichtus variegatus
TGTGTGTGTGTGTGTGTGTGTGTGTGTGTGTGTGTGTGTGTGTGTGTAAGAATGAGTGTCTATATGTTTATTGTCTACATTCGTACTGATATCCATTTGATGCCATATTGATATCTTAAGTAAAACAGTGATTGGCAATGTCATTGTGATCTTTATAATGTTTTAAAAATGGTCCATATTATTATTTTTTATTTTGTTTTGTTTTGCTGCTACTGATAATTTTTGTTTCTCTAGTGGACTTAAATTCGCACAATTAACGCAAAAAAGAAAAATTGAATTAATGCTATTTTCAGTGACTGTTAAGTTGTTTTTGCACTTTTTTTTTATTTTACCTTTTTTCTTTTTTGTATGGACTTTTTTTTAACCTCACCCATATGATATGTCGTGACCCTAATGTCAGCGTTTGTCATACTGTGTTGCACTGTGAAATTAAGTGTCTTTGACTGGCAAAAATATTCCAATACTAAATAGCAAATAAAAACAACTCTGTGAAACTGGGACTAATCCACACTTTTACAATGACTAACTTTGCCATATTGCTGAGGTGTGTGTGTACGTGTGTGAGATCCCGCATGTGTGTGTGAGATCCTGCATGAGTAGGCGCGCATGAGTTCCTTTTATTGGCCTATGATGAGCATGTTTTGGATAGTTAGATGGGGTTCGTATGATCTGTGCACAGTAAGGGTGCAAATTAAGTTTTGTTCGGAATGCTCTGTGTCTGTGTTTTCACAGTGTGTGTGCGCGCAAATGTGTGTGTTTGACGTATATTTCAGAGTAACATAATTGCCCTTTACACACCAACACACCACCTCAATTCACCAGAGGAGAGCACAATATACTTTAAAAAAAGAGAAGAGCTAGGAAACTGCCAAAGAGCAATAGCCACTGAAATTAAGAAACAGACAATAACGTAAAGACAAGCTGCTACTTCGATATCCAATATGTGCATCATGATGATGTAAACGTACAAGCAATGAAGGGCTTTTCAGATTAATCATGGAATACAATTTTGACAGCAAAATTGGCTACAGGGATCTATATTTTTTAGCATGATATTCTGTGTTTTCCAGCGTGTAGACATTTGGAAACAATCAGACGTTGGCACTTGATTTGACCTAGACTGTGACCAGTTGAGATAATCAAATCAATCATTAATCACTTCGAATAAGCGACAATCTGAAGTCTAGTTCTTATTCTACACTCCTAGTTCAAAGCTTGTACGAGGAAAAATGTTTTCGGTTGCTTGTTAATTATAGATTATTATTTTTTATTATTCGTGTAATGGATGTCACAGTTTTTGTATCTGGAGGATCAGTGTACACTTTCTTTAGATGATATTGTAGTAGTCTGCTTCAGTGGCAGATTCATGAATGCAATGAAATAAAAGTAAAGGAGGGGGGTGACAGGTTTTTGAAACTGTGCGAAGACGATGGGAACAAAGGAGGGATGAAAGGAGATGAGGGAATGATTTTTTTCTAAATTCTGTTTATATAATAAAGAGCATGATATTGTTGCAATTTGGCAGACCGACTTTGGTTCCTTTCGTTTTTCTGTGGGCTGCTTTTGCCAGTCATGTTCCCTTTTTTTGAAGGTGGGAAAAGAAATAAAATGCTTCAAGGTTAGTTACAAGTCTGGTGTCTTTTGTAAAAAAAAAAAAAAAAGTAAGGGTTGGGGAGTTGATGTGCCTTTTTAAGAACATAGCCAGATCCACAGTTGAAGCTATAGTTGTGTATGTCCACAAGTAGAAACTCCATGAATGACCAACTTTATTTCAAAGAGACACTCATAACTAATTCCTCAAATTACACATTGTTTGTATTCCAGTATAGTTGTGTGCGTGAGATTAGACACTAAATGCTCATTTATCACCTCCATCTGCATTTTTAAATACTGCGTGACGTAACTATGTTTTCTCCCAAAACCGAGTTGCCAGCTCTAGCAGGTCCACTGGAAATATGACTGAATCCATGATGTGCCCAGATCAGTTTCATGAGAACTCTGGACTGTTTTATTAGCTCAAAGACAAGAATCCATCCCTTCATACAGAAAGAGGCTTCGACAGAGTTCCAATGTGCAAAACTCTTAATGCCAAACAGACCTGATGAATTATTACCTTTTAAAGCCATAATTCTGACCTTAAATACAAATTTGTTAAAAACGTTATCACATGCCTCGAAACACGGCCACCTCATATTAGCACACGTTGCAATGCTTGTTATCGGGTTCACTGAATCCATACAAGATATCTCTGCTAGTGTCTCTTAGTTTAACCACAAGACCTTGAAGAGCAGCATTGCAGCTAATTGCTTCACCTCCAACTATGGCAGGGGTGGAAAGAATGAAGAAAATCAAGAAGCTGCAGTACGAACAACTGCGGAAGCCTTGACAGGTAAGGAATTGGGATCTGTTTTTCTAAGTGTGATCTAAATTGTCTTCTCTCTTGTATGTATGACTTAAGTGCTGGTGGGGAAAAAAGGTGTCATAATCACATACTGCACTTTTTCACTGTTGCATAACTTGCTAACACACAATATATGTACCTTGTGTTTAGAGTGCATGAAGAAATGAAAACTCACCTGGAATAAAGCCTGAATGCTTTTAGTCCTATTTAGAGTATAGGGAAGTGGTACACTTTATCCTCCTGTGGCTGAAATTAGTATTACAACAACAAACACTTGAAACACAAAATGATTGTGACACAAACAAACATTCACCTGCCATTAGAAAAAAAGTCACCTATAAAAAATTAAGGAATTTAGAAATAAGGAGAAGGGGGAGTCACGGGAGAGAAAACAAGTTAGATCAGACTTCAGACTTTTAGCCACAGCTGATGCTGGCACGGAGGCCTTATGTATTTGGGCCGTCCATCCGTCCCATTCTTGTGAACGCGATACCTCAGAAACACCACAAGGGAATTTCTTCAAATTTAACACAAACCTCCACTTGGACTCGAGGATGAACTGATTAGATTTTGGTGGTCAAAGGTCAAGGTCACTGTGACCTCACAAAACACGTTTTTGGCCATAACTCAAGAATTCAAATGCCAATTATGAGATTTTCACACACGTGTGTAATAGGATCAAATGATGAAGTGATAACATTTTGGACAGACATGGATGTAAGTGGATGACTAGTTGGCAGAGGCATACAACTGTGAGGAGGTCATTCTAGTTTTCTCTCACTTGCCTCTCAGGGCTTCTGTAGTTGTCTGGAGAAACTAAGATACTTCCCTGAGGAAGCCTTTTGTATCCGTGCCTGAGTTATTGCCTTTTCTTTGTGTGTGTGCATTCAGGTCGTCTTTCCAGGAACAGGGATTCCTTTACCGTCATTACATCACAGCTATTTTGAGACCACATACACAATGTGAATAAGCTGTGGGTCTGTCAAAAATCTCCCACAAACCACAAATCTAATTCTTTTCCGGTAACATAATTACAGGCTTCTGTAACAGCGCAGATCATCTTTTCATCTCTACCACGATATTACGTGTTACCCTTGAGGCTCGGGGTGGAGGTGGGGCCGAGTGAGCTCAGGAAAGTCCCTGAGTTGAGATCTCCTTACTTTTCTGGCTCCATCCCAAATATCAAAATATCACCCCTGTATTCAGATAATTGTAAAAAGCAAACCATCACATACAGTATAGAAGGAGAGTTTTTGGTCTGGATTGTTTGTGACAGACAAATGTGCATCTGGTACAAAAATTTTTTGAAAGCCGCCATTGTTTAGAGACATAAAAAAAGAAATAGGACACAGGTATTGAAGATAACATCTATATGAAGATAACATCCAGCCTTTATTGAGCATGTCCCTATTTTAAAACTGCTGTACCCTATAAACTGATGTGAACAGGCTTTTCCTGTTCTGTCGGTCTCTTTATTTGGCCTTTTGTTCATGTTCTAAAGGATGTACTAGTTGCAGTCTGGCAAAGTGAGACACTTTCTAAATGGTGCACCTGGTGACCAAAGACGACTATATTATCTGATATGAAAATTTCATCATTTCTACATTTGCAGGTCACTTGCAAACAGAAGCACGCAACATATTGACATAAATTTAAGAGTACCATGTCTTGAATACATAGTTATTAGTTATTTAGTTAGTTATTGAGAGAGGGTCCACCTGATGACCCTGTAGATTGTCCTGCACTCTTACACTCCCATACAACTTCATATTGTAACTATATTATGTTGGCCCCAGTGGGGGTTAAGTAGGTTAGACTACTATGATACACTGGATATAAGGTCGGGTCAAGGCTCAATCCACAAGTATCTGCTCTCTGTCAGACGGCACAGCCTGACTCCCTCTGCAGGACCTAATAGTAAGTCAAAACATAATTTACAGTAACACGAATACAGGAATGCTCACCAAATTTATGGTTAATTTCACATATTGATAACTGACATTCTACTGTGGCATTTACACATTTATTCTGAAAGTTTTTTTTTATATTGTGAGAAGTTTCAACCAAGCACATTTGAGAGAAACATCCTCAAAAAGCTATAACAACAGATCAGAGGGTCTACAGTTTTATAGCCAACCAACTGTCTTTTAAATATTTATCATTTACTGAAATCACTATGACATTGAAGAGAAGCACTGAGGTGATCCAACATTAAACATTTCATAACTTTGCCTGTACCATTTCCTCTGTATTTACATTTAAAAGTGATTTGCTACAGTAAAAGGACAAACAAAGCGTTAATGTAACTACCCCGGGACTCAGCTGGGATGAGCTCATTGTAAATTGAAATAACATGAAACTGTTACTTCAAAAAATAAATTCTACCAAACGTACAACAGAAAAGCGTATCTACAGAAATATCAGACAGAGTGCATATAGGCTGTTATAGTTATGACTCTGAAATGACTATGATTTAATAAAGAGAAACACTGTACTAACCAGGCACCATTAGCATGGATGAGTCTACCAATCATTAAAGCAATTGTCTAATTCAGTGTAGTGTAAGATTTCAGAACATGTCTTTGTCCTTAAATATACTGTAAAATAAGCATTTCGAGAATACTATATGATATCTCTCAATGTAGTTTTACACAGAGCAAAATCTAAGAATATTACTATGAATGTTTCTACCTGCCTCTTTTTCTTTTTCACATTACTCTTTCTTTTATTGTGCCTCTGCAAGATCAAGGTACAGCTCTTACAATATGAACTGTGAAGAATCACAATATTATTCCTCATTCTACGCCGCTCTTCTTCTCTTTTCTCTCCTTGTGTTCTGTGGTCACAAGCTGCTGAAGATCTCTTGTTTCTTGTTCCAGTTCATAGCAGGTGCTCTCTTCTTGTTGCGGCCTGCGATGGCCTTTTGTTTAGCCTCAGCAGCTGTGGAACTCAGACGTAGGCCACTGTCCATGAAAGGGTCCGAAACACGCCTGTCGTCCTCATCATGGACCTGCAATTCACACGAACGTACATGTTTTACACAGACACTCACTGACGTCTGGAGGGGGATCATGTGTTTGGTTGTGAGCGTGCATGTACGTTTGTTTATCTGTCTGTCTTGCTTTCCGCAGCAAATCTTGCATAATACTGGACCCATCAGCCTAATATTGTTCATTTACGACTGTATGCTCAAGGACTTCTCCTGGTTGCGGTGATTCATAGTTTAAAAAAAAACCAACTATTTTATTGATTGTTTTATACCGTCATTGACTGCGGACTCCTCACTCCTCTGAACCACCCTGTACTAAGTCGTACTTAGTCTGTTTTGGGCCACATTTTGGCCTTTGTCGTGGCTCAAAAACTGACATCCATAGAAGTTTGGTCTCATATTGATCTGCAGATTGATTCCATACCCGTTATGTTATGATCCATTAAACTTAGGCACGATACAAAATGAATAAATCCCAGTTTCTCTTATCTTCACCGCCATCTTGACTGTAAGGGAGCTGGGAGGGACAATTGAGTGAGATTGAACTCTTCTTAGTTTGGGACGGGAGAGGAAGACACTCCTGGCTGAGATCTGCACTCTACTGAGTGACCTTATCTAGTTTTCTGACTGTTTTGTTTCCTCTCTCACCTGGATGCTCATGTCCGAGCTGCTGATCTCTGATTGGGTGGTGGAACTTCTCGATGACTGAGATGCTAAACTCCCATTGGTTCGGGATTTTGGAGACGTATTTGTGATTGGGGAGTCTGTCAGCGTGACGTTTATGATTGGTGGATCTGTGGTGGGGAGTTCAGTGGTCGGAGAGGGGGTCTGTGGGTCGCTTTCTGTGAGTGATTCATCCAGATAGACCTCTGTGAGAAAGTAAACAGAAACACGTGAGACACTTTGTCTCGAGAGTAAAGAAAGTTGTGTATGTGTGTGTGTATGTGCGTACAATTTGACCTTTGACATGGCTGGCGGTGGGAGTCATCCTCAGTCTTTGGAAGAGCTCGTACGTCTCCTGGTCGACCACTAGGAAGCGCACTTCCTCCCCTCCTTCTCTAATGAGTGCCACCACCTCTGAGTGCCTCAGGCCCGATATGTTCACGCCATTCACCTGAGACAGAGAGACGGGAGACGTCAGAGGACACAGAAACAGTGGGGGAAAGGTAAAGAAGACAGACAGGAGACAGGACAGAGATTAGGATGCGGCATAACACAAGCAGAAGGCACAGTGTGTCTTGCCTCACAGACCAAAAACAGATAGAATCTGTGATTTGAGTAGAAGCAATTTATTTGCTTGAATTCCCCTTCTGCGTCTACACTTCCTCTACACAACTGTATACCTCATACAGGTGGAAATGTAAGTCTCACTCATGCAAGCGCACATATCTGAAAGCCCGTAACGCACATGCAGACAAGCAAAACACAAGGCCCTCCTCTACACCTCCGTTCAAGATTATCCCTTGTTGTCTTTTCTCCCATTCCCATTCAAACAACACCACCCATTCCCACCCACTAAGCTTGAGTGCAGCTAATATGTTCTAATCCAAGCACATCTCAAATCAGTACGTAGACCCGATTAATATGGTGAGCCGTGGCATTGTTTTCCCCATCAGTTGCCAAAAATGTACCTCCGACAAAAGGGCGATGCACCGAGTCTGCATATATACTCTGAAAAAGGGGATGGGGGGCATCATTTATTTCAACGTGTGTGTGCTTTGGTTGTACCTCCACTAGTCTGTCTCCAGGCCTGATGTCTGCACTCTCAGCAGCTGAGCCGGGGTCCACTGAACGCACAAACTCTCCACCCTTCGTCTTGTCGCTGTGCAGGTTGAAGCCGTAGCCGTGCTCCCCCTTCACCAGGTGGCAGAGACGGGGTAAGAGCTCAACTATCGGCTCTGGTGAGTGCTGCTCCTGCAGCTATAATAGTGAGATAAATGGGCTGGATATTAGAGTTGAAGGCATTCAAATGTTGTCTGTAATTTAGAGTTAAATACATTTAGAGTTACCAGTTTATAAGGTACACCTGTACAATCTAGCAGCAACGAGTTTCGATATATTTCATCATGTAAAACTAACAGACCTGAAGCTCATGTTTCATTCACATTCATGTTTCTAATCAAAGTTACATAATCAGTGTGCGACAATGCATTTTAAGTGTGGATTGATCTGAATAGTCTGCACTGCTTCATCCTGCAAAGATAATATGAGTCTGACGAAGAAAAATATGAATGCAGACTTGATGTTCATTTTGATGGATTACACAGTTCCAGCAAGTTTCAAGAACCTTTAGATTTTCACATCAGACAGAAATGAATGGCTGCTTGTACTATAAATTGTATTGTATTCATTTGGAAATGTTTAAAGTTAGTTAAGAAGGTAAAACTTGCAAAAGGGGCGTTCTGGCCCTTTAAATATATGATCATTTTTGAGTCTGTAGTTTGTGGTGATGTTGTATTTGACTGCACTATACTGAATGTTTTGTCCTCTTACAATAAAATGACAACAGCACCACTAATTACAGCCTCAAAAATGACCAAAGAATTTAATCAACACCTTTGTGAAAAAACATGTCACGCTTCACAAAAGAAGTTACCCCAGGGCTTTCGTGCTAGATTTCCCTAGATTGTTAGGTAATGATTCAAATTCGCTTATCAACTTTCAGTACAGTCATATCGCAACAATATGATCATACACAATTATCTTATAACAAAAGTCTGCTGTCGAAATCAGGGATTCCAAGCAAATTAAAATAAAAAAGAAACTTTTGCTTTTAAATATATGAAGGTTTTTGTATGATGTAATGCACAAAGTCTACCCGAGCCCTAACACAGCTGTACTACTGGTAAATCTGTGCATATCGGTGTGTCTGTACAACGAGCTGCCAGGATGAGCCAGTGGGATAGGTGGATCTGGTTGCAAGACATTAAGACAGATTCTGAGCCTAATGACCAACGACAAAAGTTGACACATTGCATGACTCACTTTCTGACCCGACCTAAGCCTCTACTACTTAGTGTGTGTGTGCGCGTATGCATGTGTGTGTGCATGTATGTGTGTGTGTGTGCGCGCTCTGTGCCTGAACCATGCATTAGTTCCTGTCCTGAGGGTAGACCAGGATAGTGACTGTCCAGTGATGATGCTGTGACTGCACCTTCATGGGTAAACTAAGCTGACGGATCTCTATGTCCTTTCAGCTCCATCGACAACAAACTCATTGCACACACTCACACACGCTCACTCCCTGTAGCTCTATCTTTGTGAGGACATTCATTGACATAATGCATTGACATTAATGCAAGTGTCCACAGGGTTGTGAGTGTGTGTGAATAATATGTCCATTAGTGTAGCAGAGTACATCCCTGTCTGTCAGTCAGACTACGAGCCATATCGGACAGAACACCTTGGCGACAGATCACTATGGTTACAGGTCAGGTCGCTGTGGTGACGGGTCACCATGTCCCATGCTGGTTTTAAAGATCTCTGTTTAATTTGCGGTCCTGTTTATTTATTTTTTTCATGTTGGCCCAAGTTAATTGATGCACACACACACACACACACACACACACACACACACACACACACACAGGCCACACACAGGCCACACACAGGCCACACACTCCACTGACCTGGAAATATCTACAAGTTCTTTCTACTGATAATGTTTCCTTTTTGTGGTCATGATAATCATGTCTGTTATTGCAGAAACAAGTTAGATTAATCAATTAATTGATTTAGCATTTTACAGATAAGTCAAATGACTGTGCGTGTGTGTGTGTGTGTGTGTGTGTGTATGTGATAACAGCCAACACAATTTCTTACGTAGGTCTACTGTATATGGGCATCTGCTGCCATAATAACATCATGCAACAATGAAATTGCGTCTGTATTTACACGTACAATGTGAATGTCACATGATGAATGACACACAGTGGAGAGATGAAAGAGAGATTACGTGTGTGTATAATAAGTGACTGTGTGTCTTTTATATGCTGAACAAGCACATGGAAAGCACAGGGCTGGATTAATATGCCTCAATGGTTTCCAGTTCAGAGCTGCTGAATTAGTGGACAATAATAATCACTCACATAGCACTCATTGAAAATGTATACAACTGCAATTTGCACAATATTATGATCAATATAATTTTGTTGTTAAAAAAAAGTCCCAAATGAATGTCTACTAAACCCTTTCAAGTGCAGTAAATCCAGGTAAACCTAAACAAAAGTGGTCACTACAAAGCCCCTTCTCCAGGCAATCTTTGTTAGGAATTGTAATGAACAACCTTTATTTTGTCAGGTTAATAGTCAAAAGTACAAATGGTTTGTGCCCTCAATGGGACTTCGTAACAGTGGAAATTAAGTTTTTTTAAATGTCTCCCCTTCCTTATGGTGTATTATATAGGGCTGCTCGCTCTTAGTCGATTAGTCGATGCTATTTTCATGCTGAATGACTTATTTCCAAGAGACTTATGAGCACATATCTGGTAAACACAAGATTCAAAGTGATGCTTTTGCATGATTCTTTTTGAGAAACTCAGTTTTACAGATCTGTTGATTAAATAAACTAATCAGATAGTCGACAAAATCACAAAAAAAAGTGTTAGGTGACTAAGAATTATTTTAGTTTTAGGACAGCCCTAGTATTATAGGGTCCCATGTTAATAATAATAATATAATAATATAATAACAACAATAATAATAAATAACAATAATAATAATAACGCCTGCACAGCAGAATGCTAATCATTCATTAAAACAGACCTGTAATTAAAAAGAAATGCATTTCTAAAGATTATTTAGTTAAGTTTTGGTTAATTGGAGACAAAAATCGGTTAGAAATGTTCAACTAACAGATATCACCATGAAACTTCCCCAGTTGATTACTTACAGTAAGACAATCACCTTTCATATTACAAGTTTTCTGAAATGTTATGTTTAAATATGCAAATGAGGCATCTTCTAATTAAATATGTGCTCATTTGCATACATTTGGTTTCTTTCTTTGGTTTGGTCTTAAAGAAGACATGTTATGGAAGCAAAATTGCCCAAACTCTCAAAATGAACCAGGGCATAACAAAAACACGACGATTTTGCCTGTAGTTTTCTTGCATTAAAGTGTTGGTCTGCTCATATTTGCAGCCAGTGTTGGTAATGTAATAGATTGCAAATGTTGTCGAGGTGCGGCTGTTATTGCATATGTTGTTGTTTGATCTGAACCTATACCCAAAACTGATAAAGAGGGCTGTGACGGCCAGCCAAGGGGCAGCCTGTATTTACTCTGCCTTCGGCTAAACAGATGGCAGCCAGACTCCGGAGGATCCTGCTCCGCTCTGTTTGGAGCCCAAACACGGAGCTCAATCTCTGACAGACGATTCCTGTCAGACTGACATTAAGAGGTCACGGTGATGTCTGGTTGGCACTTATGGAAATTAGTTTTTTTCTGCCATGTCGCACTTGCTGACACGGAAATGTAGGACTTTGGATGGGTTTGTGTTTATGTTGTGTACAAAGCTTTGATAGCGTACCCAAAGACTGTAACTATACCTGAGCAGGCGAGGTCCCACAGTAGAGTGTGAGATTGTGTGCCTCGAGCCTAAAATGAACTACAAACATAGATCTCTATGCAAAGGGTTTGATGATTCAACATTGCTATCTTAAAATCTGATCCCTCTCGTGTCTGCTTGATACTTTCTTTCCTCCCAGCACACACTCACTCAAAGCCCGCTTTGTCAAAACCCACTCCAATTAAGCCTGGATGAGTGATCAAATCGGAACTCATGTTTAACAGTCAGGTGCAGTCCTGGTCCGTTAAAAAGCCCTGAGTATATTATCACAACAGTTAATGGAAAAACAAAATCACGTCTCAGATTCTAATTTCTCGGAGAAAAAATGTTGACTGTTTTATAACATTCCTGCTTAATTTGACTCTTTGAATCAATGTATACAAAATAAAATAACACGAGGGATCAATGTTTTAAGGCAAGAGTAAGTGGTTTACACCTCCACCTAGTGCGCACCTTATCACCTTGTTTTTCATTCGATTTCACTAAACAAAGTTCTGTATGCTTTTGCAGGAAACGCAGTCCGGCGAGCAGGGTTTTGTCTCAGCAGGTGGTGAGAATCCTACAGCTGTGAGGGGTTGGCACTCAGTATGCACAAAGAGACAGTGCTTTCTCAGTGCTTTGTGAATTTTAAAATGTTCACACCACTGAGGGACAACAGTGGCTTGTAAAGCAGAAGTTAGAAAAAGGACAATACAAGCCACTGTGGTGGAGAGGAGGTGAGAAATCCTTTGAAAAGCTTACACTATCTCCAGTTCCTGTTTTATTCAGTCATTTAGTGTTTCATTTGTATTCCCTGCAGACTCCCGTTTCAACTTGCTTGTGCTACAATGGACTTTACTGCCTAATTTTGCCTGGAAGAAGAGGGATTTTTTGTGCACATGTTGTGTAGAATTCAGGCAAAAAAATTGTGATAACTTTTATTTCAAGCCGGCCAATCTTAACTTGAATAAATACCTTTTTTTGGACGCTTTTTCCCCCCATTTGTGGCTTCAATTCCTTTCCTCCGTTTGTCTCTCCTCCTCGGTGCACCTGTGTTTGTGCTGGAATACCAACATTTTCTTTCTTTCTTTTATATAAAAAAGATGCTCATAGAAGTCACCAGACTCTTTTTAAAGGCACTGCTTTGGGACTGAAACCAGCTGGCAGGACACCTTGGTGCTCAAGTACAGATTAGTGCTGGACATCAGGTAAGAGAGTGAAGGCTCAGTGTCACACGCACTCTTAACAAAGTAGCACAGTGGCTCTCTGCTGCCAACCGGAGACACTAACCACTTTGACTTCAGAATTTGGACTCTTCCCTCCCTTTATTCTAATGAAAACTATGCACAATAATGTGCATAAAGCCTCAGATTGTTTGATGTTTGACTACGTTATTCTCATACGTGTGAGAGACCTACGGGTCTGATGTATTGATGTCCACCCTTACCTCTGTGTCTGTAGCTGTGCTTGATGTTACCGAGGATCTCCTGGCCTTGTCTTGTGTGATGATGTGTGTGGACGAGTCTGCAGCAGGAGGGTAAAATGAGTGTGTGTAATTGGGTTTTGGTGACATGGGTGAGTTCTCTCTGGGTATGGGGGAGGTAGAAGGGGTGGGCGCGGGGGAAAGCTGCGGGGAGAAGGTTCCCATCTCTATAGCCAGGTCCTCTGTGCAGGCCTGGCCACGGCTGCGGAGGTAGTCATCAGTGTCTCTGTCCACCACCAGCAGCCTGGTGCGGTGGGCCACCTCACGGATGCGGTCCACCACCTGCATGGAGGAGAGAGGACAAACAGAGAGGGAAATCATTCAGTGCACGTTGTTCCTGCTGAACTGGCTGCCACTTAACATAGTTTAAGCATGACAAAGACACCCAGTGATTCCCATTCCACATCGACCCATTTGAGTAGACCCCCCCCCCCTTTCCTCCTCGGGCAAAGTAAAAAGTTGTCTAACAGGTATACAACTCATTGTTTGCACCTTAGAGAGTGTATGCGCCTCTCCTGGTTTCTCTTTACCGTGGAAGCACTTGTCTGTCATTTAAAAAAAAAACATTATTCATCACTCACTTGATGGTGGGTTTCGTTCTCCACATTCTCCCCGTTCACCTCCACCACGCGGTCTCCTGGTCGCAGCCCGGCCATTTCAGAAGAGGAGCCGGGCTCCACTTTGCGGATGAACTGTCCGCCTTTATTCCTCTCACCGTGCAGGTGAAACCCATAACCGAGCTCTCCTTTGGTCAGGAAACAGAGCCTGGGTCTCAGCTCCCTTTCCATCCCAGCTAACGCGTCAATAATGGAGAAATCAGGTCTAGGAACAAGTGTCTCAGGAGGATAAATAGGTGTTCGGTCCAAGAGCGGTGGGAAGTCTCTGGCTCTTAATCCAGTGTACGGCTGCTGCGCGCTCCAGGGACCAAAAGATCATCATCATTTAGCATGATGCGAGTCCTTAACATTCCACAGTTGTTCAGAGAGCACAAATCACAAAAAAAAAGTGTTTAATCCATCATGTAAATGCCAGGGGCGCAAATATGAGCGCGCAATAAATGGTGCGTAAAACAGTGTCCAAAAACCGCGGACAGGGGCTAAATCCCGTACATTTAGAAGAATAATCCAAAGGATCAGAGATTTAAAAAGATTTTCCTCGCACGTAACACTTAAGTCTCCTCTTCAGCTGTGTGTGCGTGCCCTCCTGTCCGACCCGGCGCGAGACTGAAGAGGCGTCAACAACAGATGCCACGACAGTACGTCCCCTGCAGCGCACACCTGACGACGCAGCGCAGCCGCGAGGACATTTGCTCCTGTTACTGTCCCTCCAGAGAGGCTGAGGCTTGCCCCACGGGGGTGGAGGAGAACCTGTGACCTGAGGACGGAAATCGTCCTTATCCTCTATCCCTGTCTTCAGTGGAGATCAATGGGTTGCGTAAAGGGGATTTAATGGTTCATGAAATATAAACTCATGGCTATCTTGTAAGAGTCTAAAGTAATTCAGGACAGCCACGTTTTAGGGTGGCGTGAGTTTTATATTCAGATCAGGGAATATGAGACATCCACGTGGCAAATATTACCAAGGACAGCAGTTTAGTAGTGAAACAGTATATAAATACTTAATTACAAGTAGAGTCCGTCATTCAAAATGTCACTCAATTCAAAGTATTAGCTACTGAAGTATCAAAAATACTGATGACACATAGTGGCTACTGTCAGTGTTATTGTATCATTTTTATTGCTGTATTGATATGTATGTAACATTTCATTTTGAAGAGTAATTGGTAACTATAGTTCTTAATTAGAGTGAAAATGACAACATTTCTCTCTGAAATGTAAGGAAATAAAAGTATGAAGTAGCATAAAATAAAAAATAAATAAATAAAAATACTCAAGTACAGTATGATTACCTAAAAAGTCTACTTGAGTACAATACTTGAGTAAATGTACTTTCCAGCGCTGCATATTCAAGGGGTGAATGACTGAATGAATATTGAAGGTCACAGCACTGCCACAAACATGTGCATTGTCTAACATGTTAGTGTTTTAATATCTGTAATAGGCTCATTTTCACAGAAGACAGTTTGCCTTGTGGCAAGACAAACACGGGTGTAACTAATAACATTAACAATGCCTTTGTTCTATTTAAATTTCCCAGTAAGCCATGACACACCTAATGAGATGCAGTCTTTAGTTACTGCTGAGGGTTTCCTGCCATAACACTCACCACAATACCAAAGAAGTACTGGCTCTGTGTTGTAATGGAAGTCCATGATAAATATGTGCTTCCTCTATAAGGGTTTAACTACTACTTGTGTGCGCAAGTATTATGTAACAGAACAATTACTTTTAGTTCAAGCAGTGCTGCTTATTAACATGACATTCACAGAAAACAATGTGATCCAGCATTTACTGGGTATGTTCATGTTGTGTTATATTTTAATTGTATTTGTTTCTGCCGTTTTTAGTCTTTATTTATTTATTATTATTTTATTATGTTATTATATTTTTATTTTATTTTATTTGTACATATAAGGATTTCCTTTTTTGATGTCTGTGAAGAAAACAATAAAAATCATAGTTGAAAAAGCGGTAACCATTATAAATTCAATCATGTTTTTATGAATGCAGGCTGCGGTTCAACCATCAATTAATTTATTTACTTTATCACTACTTGGGTTCTTTCCCAAGT
>CALSCE010003134.1:9316411-9345475 GCA_943593645.1 Bovichtus variegatus
ATTTCCTATTAATCTTGCCTTTAAAATGTTTATGTAAGACCTTTCAGAGTTAGAGGTGATTGGCCAGTTTAATGACTCATCTGGACTAACGTGGAGCACAGTGTAGGGCAAGACGTGACCAGCCAACTTACTAAATTGATCAATACAGGCAGCTTTTTATAAATAAGGATTTAAGACTTACTCTCTTTTAGTATATCTGTATGTTGTATATGTAGTTTATTCATGGCATTTTCAACTAATTATAAATAAACAATAAAAAACTCATTACTTTTGAGTCACTACTAGTGACAACCAAAGCAGATTTATATTGACCGAAAGCTGTAGTCTGAAGACTTAGCTTACCCTTTTTACATTCATTTGTTGTATAATTCTCATTAAATTTATAGTATATAAATAAATATGAATATTACATATTCCCAAAAAGTCCTAAATATTTTAATTTCCTTTTCAAAAACTATTGCACAAATGAACCCATTTGACTGTCAGACATCTTTGTTTGTTCTTCCTGAGTTTACACTGATTTGCAACAACGTCTGGATACAGTCTGGAAGCATCTCATTTTTTACTTTACACATTAATTGTTCAGTTTTAAAGTCCACCAAATCTCTAAATTGAGAGCACGAGTTTATAAATAATATGTTGGTTGTTCCATAATAATCAGCTCTGTTTACAATTTAGTTTATGTCGTTATTAAGTGCATGGCACATTCCAGGTACAGTATCTATGGGGGACGTTAAATGAGTTTACTGCTGTTGCAACAGGCAAACTCCCTCTGCTGAACTGAAGGGCAAACTTTAAACATGACCTCAGTACATACATTGTTTTTATTTGGTTATAAAAAAATTAAGCACCAACAGCACAAAAATATTTTATCTGTTTAAAGTGTGAATGATGCAGTTGTAGTGTCATATAAAACTCAAAAAACAATACTTTATAAACACGTATATCCTGATATTCACATCAATGTTTAGCTTAGATGCATGTTTTCAGCGTGTATAGCGTATACGTTGAACTTTTCTTGTCCAAAATTTGGTCGCGGCTCAGACAATAATGGGACAACCGGATCAATGATTAACCTTGCTTTTTATCCTCCTTGTCTGTGCGTTCGTGGAAACAGGTGTGGGCAGTGGCTCCTTCTTTGTCCTCTCATGTTTGACCTCGGATTCTTGTTCAGGTTCAGTTTTCGTTGTGAAGGAAGAGGTTGGATTTGGTGTGCGTGGGGATGCAGCTTTCGGCCTCTTTGTAGGAGAGATCTTGTGGGCGGATGGACAGCTGTGCTGGTTCAGACACACGGAGCAGAGCGGCCTGACAGGGAGACAAACCTGCTGTCCGAAACCCACGAGCAGCCAGTTGATCTCACTCCACAGCTCCCTGCGACAGAGGAACATCACAAGCGTACTGTGAAGCTGCACTCAATGATTTTTGAAAACACATCATACGGTGAAGAGAGGATCAATCACCAGGGAAATGATGTGCCGTATGTACCTGTAGGTCAGTCTGCGTGACTCTGATCTTTATAGATTTGTAGGTCCGTGTTAATCAGGTTGCACAGGTGAGCACTGAATGAATTATGGCGTTACCTGGGTAACCACTCCTCCAGGGCCTTGCGCGTTTCCTCCGGGTTCTTGGTGGGTTTCTTGAGCCAGCCCAGCCAATTAGAGATACGATGAACATGTGTGTCCACGCCTGAACAAAAATAAATAAATAAAATCAACACTATAAAAGGAGTGCACGCACACATATACAGATTTGCATTTCTAGAAAACAGCAGTGGTGGAAGAAGTATTCAGATCCTTTGATTCAGACGGTAAAACAAATACTCCACGCAAGTTAAAGTCCTGCATTGTGCATCGTGTATAAAATGTACTAAACATTTTCAAAAGTAAAGTTCCCATAATGGTGAAAAAATATACCCCTTTTGTTGCATTTATATATTATATACTGTATTGTATTACTGATGCATTTGTGTGTAATTAGCATTTTACTTCTGTAATTGGTCGAGGTGGAGCAGATTTAATTTATTTTATATACAGCTGGGCAGTTTGATACATTTTACGTACCAAACATGATGCATGTTTTATGAATTCATCATATGTTTTGTATGTAAAAAACAAGTAACTAAAGCTGTCAGAGAAATGTAGTGGAGTAAAAAGTACACTAATCGACTCCGGGATGTAGTGGAGTAGAAGTATAAAGTAGCATAAAACGGAAATACTCAAGTGAAGTACATGTACCTTAAGTACAGTACTTGAGTAAATGTACTTGGTTATATTCCACCACTGGAAAACAGTTAATGGTGATATGGACTCACTATGTCGCCTAGTCTACACATTGCATATATACAGTATTTTCTTATATTTCCATGTAAATTGTTATTTTTCTATGCTGCTAAAACGGCTTCGCTATTTCATCTGTTTTCTTCCATGTGATTTGTAAGTGCATGTTTCAGGAGTGTGTCCCCCACCGATGCCGGACACCTGGTCCCAGGCGATGTCCATAGCCAAGTGAGCCATCTTAGGTCCGACTCCTGGCAGGCGGATCAGCCCCTCCACGCTGTCTGGGATGTCCCCTCCGAACTCTTTCTGCAGAATGGCCGTTGTCAGCTTCAGATACTTCACCTTAGTCTAGAGGAGGGTGGGTGGGAGAACCATTCAATGAGGTGTAAAAAACAAGCAAAGAAGAAGGTGGATGGCTCCTGGAACACATAAAAAGACTAAAGCATTACCCTCCAGAAGCCAACAGGGTAGATGAGTTTCCCCAGTGCTTCATCATCAGTAGCAAGTATATTTTCTACAGTGCAGCTGTGAGCTCGGAGCTTCTTCATGGCTGCTGCAGTCACCTGGTCCTTGGTCTGACTGGACAGCATGAGTGAAACCAACACCTGGAAACGTCTCACCTGAGAAGACAACAGAGGGGACCAGATGACAGATTCATCCGATTGAACCGATGAATTATGTGGGGAAAAAACCCGCACCTACATGAGCAGGAGCCGCTGATTCGTAGCATTTCTCTGCCCCCATGTTATCTACAGGTGCATCCCGGCCGCTCCTCATCTCACGGATGTATCCCAGTTGTTTCTTCCAGTCGGGAGGTTCCCAGCGTTCAGTCTTCTCCGGCGTAACACCTTCATCCTCCTCATATTCCACTTTGAGCTGTCTCCTCCTGCGGCTGTGTGAGGACAACGGTAAAGTGTCTGTTTCTGTTTTTGGATGGCAACCACCTGAATGAGTACAGAGGAGAGAGAATGAGAAAACCGGACCCAGCACGGGTTTACAGAAATAAAACATACTACATGGCAAACGTATGTAGACATCTGAACAAAGTAATGGCATTCATTTGCAGCTTTACTAGCCTATAATCACAGCCTGCACTCTTTAAATCAAAGCAATGTCTATAGTGACCACTACACATCCGGCAGTCACCTATATGTGTAGCAGATGCGGAGTGGTTTTTAAAGTTAGAATTAAAGTTATGCAGTAGTTTGCAACAGCAAAAACAACGATAAGAGGGAAAGTCTGAAAAATGTTTTAAAAATAATTTGGTGCAGTGGAATTTTCCTATACTGGTATTCATCTCACGAGCATTTACATTAATACAATACAACACGTGAGTATTCTTGCAGGACACCTTAGTCCTGCATGTCCTCTCAAATGTGAGGTTTTAATGAGGTAAAGCCTGCAGGCTGCAGCTGCCTTGACCCTGGTGTCACTTTCCAGATGCAAGAGTTCACAGCTGAACGGTGAACAAGTCAAAACAAACATGGCAACTTCTGCAGCCTTCGCTCCGAAACACTATTCCGCTAGAAGCTAGTTAGAACAATTGTAGTTCATTTCAAAATAATTTCACAAGTGTCCGTGTTTAGCTAGTAGCCTAACGTAAACATTACCCGTTAATAAGGGGGCCGAGGAGGACCTTGGCTCAAAGATCCTCGCCTCCTCCTCCTCCACCTTCACCGCCACCGAGGAAACTGGACCCTCATTCCTCCGTCTGCTGGTAAGTTTGGATCTGAGAGAGGCAGCATTTTGGTCACCACTGCGAGTGATAACAGACCTGCACTGTATGAAATACGGAGAAGTCATAGTCAAACTCTGCACTACATAACAGACTCTCGTGCTGCAGCGGACGTGGAGCATTTAGATGAACCTGAAGTTGGTTTTTCATTCGTAGTTTCTGGTCACGAGCGGACCAGAAATTATACATACATGCATTAATTCAATAATAATTAATAAGAATAAGAATATTAATAATGTAAGATGATAATTTTAATAAAAATAAGTACAATTTAAATATCATTTCAATATCTGATTATTTTCAGTATTATATTTCAAATATATAGATACTAAGTATGTATTTGAGAGCTACTCAAAATATGAGTTCAAAGTAACCTCATGCATTTGTTAATAACAATAGACTGAAATAATAAAAGGTTAAAAACTATTATTTTTTTCCCCCTGACAGCTACCCACGTGCATCATATAATTTTAAACATAAAAAATGCCAAACAAACTTTTGCATGAAGAGATATAACTGTGGAATTAAAAAGGATATTAATAAACTGAAATAAACCAGCACCATGCAGTGTGAATTGGTATTTAAATATGTTCTTCTGTTAGGATAACCTCCTGAACTTCTTTGCAAAAATCACAATTTTAAAGCCTCAGTCGTATAACTTAATATCTAGGACAGTGATCACATGTCTGTAGTATATATATATATATATATATATATATATATGGTTGAAAATAAGTTATAATTTGTGTTGCTTGGTTCTCTCGATTTTTTTTACACAGCAAGACTTTAGTGTATCTTGTTTAGGATGATATTGAGGATGTAACCTAATAACACAACAAGAACTTTAACTTGTTTTAACTTGTTATCGAAAAGCTCCACTCACAGGCAGCTTCTGACTCCAACGAGGAACCAACTTCAGCATCGTTAGCATGTTTAGCTAGCTGCTAGTTAACCGCTTCAGTTTTTGTAACATGTAACTTTTCAAAGCTGCTCTTCTAATATTAAACAGCTTTACGAGGCAGGTGGGAAACAGACCAGCGGCTTACTAGTGTAGATGTTGCGCTCTACATTTGTCATGATATATATATATATATAACTTAAACCCAGAGTAATAAAAGGGCTTTAGCATTGTTAGGGTTTAGCTTGCTCGGAACTACATTTCCCACCAGCGAGAGTAACAAACGTGTTTTTGTAGGAAGTGCTCCTGTCACAGCATTAGTGTGTCATCCGGTTGAGGAGTGAAGGAGGACTGAGCCTGGGCGAGAACAAGCTTTCAGCAGCAAAGCAGCAGAGTTATATCAATGCACAGACACAGACGGCCCTGTGGGCTGCGTATGGACGAAGCTGCGACTGAATGAACCCGAAGGCGGCTCAGCTCCAGTAAGGTGAGAGGAGAGGGAGGCGTTGTTTTTAAGCTACCAGACCTTGAATGCCACAGAGGAATGCTAGCTCATGACAGGGAATGTAAAGCGGAGCTAACGGTCCAGTAGCGCCATTGTGCATTTCTCCTGATTATACCATGTTTGTGTGAAGTGTTCACGGGTATAATTTGCTCTGGTCGCAGTCTACCTTGCACCGATGTGGTTGTTGTCGTTGGACTGAAACAGAACCGTCGTTGTCTGTCTGCTCCCCTCCCCTCTGTCTCTGTCAAGTCCACATGACAGCAGATCTCCAAACCTGCCCCCCGGGTTTACACCAGTCTATGGTTTACACATTGACAGGCTGGGACTCTAAACTTCACTGCTGTGGGTGGGAGACTTACAGGGTCTGTTCACACCCAAGTTACTTAAAAAACATGTACCCCTTCCCCTCCAGTGGTGTCTAGATTGAGCCATGCACAGTGTAATAAAAGTTTGTTGTTGTAAAGGCAGGTCACCATAGTGAGGGTTGGGAAGGTTACTTTTGATTAGATTACTATAGTTGCTCTGTTAGAAATGTAATAAGTAACTCTTTTAATTACTTAATGAAAGTAATGCAACTTATTACATTTCATAACTTTTTGATTACTTTTCTATCAAAAACTGAGCAATAAAGCTGGAAATTCCTAAAAACATCCATTGAAACCAGGCAGTGTAAACCTCACAACAGTACTCGACATCGATTACGGTCAAACTTCTATTGAAAGTTCTTCACTATAACTTGAATTAATATTGGAACAGAGCAACATAATCAATTTTATAGTCTACATATAAGAATTCATCAAATAGAAATCTTATTTAATCAGAGATAAGAAGATCCCATCAATAACATCCACATTACAACTCCACACTGTCCAAACGTCAAGGAATTAAAAAAGACAAAGAGAAGAGGATGTGAATGTCCCAAAAAACGAGGGACTACAAAGCAGATATGGGCATACTATTAGAGGTGCACTAAAGTATGCAAATGCTGCTCTCTGTTGCAACTGTTTACAATTAAATGCAGAGATATATTTCATAATTTTGCTGCAATACCTGCAGCATCTCAGTTGCTCTGGGTAATTTAGGTTAAATTACTCTTCAATATTTTTTGCACCAGATTTGCTTAGTAGTGCTCTGTGATGTTTGACTCTAGTTACAGGTCATATTTTATTGTGATGATCAGTAGCATCTCTTTTATTTGCTCAGGGCAAATTGATTTAACAATTGCAATGGGCTTTGGTTGTCACTGTGCGCCTCCATATTAACTGCTAGCAGGCAAGCCACATCAAGTCACATCTAGAGAAGGTCCGGTGCTTTATCCGGCCTTTAGGTGTTGGGGTTTTGCATTGTAATAACCCAAGCCAACTGTGATGTAAAATGTTCTAAAAGTGTGTCGCTCTTTCTCCAGGCAGCCGTCATTCCCAGCCTGTGTAGTCTATCACCCCTTCAGGTTGAGCCATGAATAAACAACCAAGCAAGGAGAGTCTCAAGGACAAGGTGAAGGGGATCTTTGGGCTGGGACCCCCGCGGCCACCGAGCAAACAGAGTGAAACCCGACCGTCGGAGTTTATCATTACGACTGAAATCATCAAGGTGTGCAGAAGAGAGCGGACATCTGTGCATGTTCATACACACTCAAACTATATATGCCCCCCCCCCCATGTTTTTCTCCATGTCACGGCCTTTCCTCTTGATGTTTTTCAGGAGCTCCAACCGGACTGCGGTCTGAGTAACCGTGTTCGCGTGATGAACCACGTCTGTGATCTTGCCAAAACCAAGAAATTTGAGGAGGTGAGTCGGCTTTGAGTGTGACACTTTGATACAGCGGTACATGTTATGATCTGTGTTTGTTTAAATCTGTGTGTGCACATGTGGGTTTTTTTTTTTTTTTTTAGCATGCAGTGGAGGCTGTATGGAAAGCTGTGGAGGACATGCTGACTCCAGAGCAGCCACTTGAGGCCAGACATGCTGTCCTGCAGCTGCTGAGGGCCATTATACAGGGACAGGTATATAGACACAATACACACACACACACACACACACACACACACACACACACACACACACACACACACACACACACACACACACACACACACACACACACGCAAGCAAATACGACATGTGCATATAGTTCCTGGCATTTCACAAAGTCCTGTTCACTGTTTATGTAAAGGGTGAGCGGCTCGGGCCTCTGAGAGCCTACTTTTTCAAGGTGATCAGAGACTATCAACCGTGCAACGAGGACCTCTCTGATAGGCTGGAAGTCTTCAAGGCCTTAACCGAGAACGGGAAAGACATCACTTACCTGGAAGAAGACATAGGTAAAACTCAACCCAATAGATTCATGTAAGAGTCGAGATTCTTATCTTCTAAGATTCTGGAACGATTCTCAACTTTCAAAAAACGATTTATAAAATCGTTTTCTTTTTTTTCTACAAAAGAACCTAGATATTGCTACTGAAGGACAGTAATCCTACACACCAAGTCAAAGTTGTGTCTAGCATTATTGTGTGATTTGTTGTTAGTTTGTGTATAATTTTGTTTTTGAAACTGTTAAATCTCTGAGAAATAAAAAAGGCACCTAACCTAAACCTTCCAATTTCATTTATGCAACAGGCAGCAGTTTTATTTTTTTGCGCAACTTGAATTTGTTATTCTTGAAGTCCCAGATAATTGATATGGTTTGTCTTTGTGTGTTTACATTATTGCAATCATTTGATAATCCTATACACACTTTACTCTGCTTTCATGGCATAATTCGCCACTGCTCCTTTATTAGCGCACAGCGGACTGCAGTAGATCCTGAAATTAGCACCACGATGTACTGAATCAAGAATCAACGTGTGAGATCCTGAAAGATTCACACCCCCTAGTTATTGTCTGGTTCACCAGCATAATCCTCTTTGGTTATCAATTGCAATGTTAGTATTAGGAATATGGATTCAAAATCTAGATTTTAATGTCAAGAAAAAAAATAAAATGCAGACTTTAAACTGACTTGCAAACACTGTGAAAAAGACATTTGTATTGCATTTGTTCAAGCTAATATGGCCTTTTTGTAGTAATGTGAAGGCATGACTGTTTTTCTTACTTTTTCTATTCACTGATAATATTGTATAATATTTTCTTCTCTCCCCCAGCACGCTTTGTCCTCCTGTGGATGGACATAGGTCTCACCTCTGACTTTCTCCACGTTCTCGTAAATCTGGTGAAGTTCAACAGCTGCTACTTGGACCAAAATGTCTCCGTCATGGTCCAGTAAGTCCGAGATGCAGATAGATATACACACTGTTTTTCTTTACTCTGAAAATGTTATTAACATGCCTTTTTTTTGCTTGTTCTGTTGTGCTCGCTGTAGGAAAATCTGTCTCCTGTGCAATAGAACAACATCTTCAACAGATATTGAGGTGGGTGTTTTTTTTTTTCTTTTTAGATTTCTGTTAAAAGCAACTATAACGGCAGTTTAACGTCTTTTCAAGTGTCAACCGAAGAACAACAAACGCATTCTTTGTTCAATCAGCTCTTTAGCATTCCAACAGTACATGCTCCCTGCTCAAAAGTCACTGGTAATAAGACACACTACCAAGCCAATGGAGACATTCAGTGGTTCACATGCTCACAGGTCCAACAGGGACAATGTCATCACATGTGCAAAATCACTGGTCCGAAGCCATTATATACAGTAAATCAGGTAGATGTTAAAAATGGTTAATAGCCATTGTTTCAGCATTGGGAAAATAAAACATTTGATCTTGGAATAAATGATGAAAAACCTGAAATCAAACACGTCATTCTACTTGGAATGACGCAGAGGACTTTACTCATCACTATGAATACCGTGTTTGTGTGGGGCACGCGGAAGAAAGAATTATTTTATCAAGTGGTTTTCAAATTCTCAAATGCTAGTAGAGTGCTTGTTTGTGGGTCTGAGTTGTTGGTATACAGTAACATAGTTAAATCTCTAATTATCTACAGGTTTTGAAACATGCTGGATGCAAAATTGCCAAGATTATAGAACAGTTTCCCTTTGTGAAGCTTACAGATGTTTGAAGTGATAACGCCCGTGTTTATAATTGGCTGCAGCACGACAGACTATAGTGCTGATTATATTTACGCCAAGGTGGAATTCCTTAAATATTTGTGGTTGGTATGAAATCATCAGGTAATTTTCCATTTACAACTACATAGGTTGGGCTGCAGGCCTTTGCATATGTTCGATGCTGATCCGCTGCCTTTGTGTGCGTGCGTGCGTGCGTGCGTGTGTGTGTGTGCGCTCCCCGTGTGTTTGTGTATGATATGTCCAGGTGGCACTTCAAGTACTGGATGCAGTGGTGTGTTACAACTGCCTGCCCTCAGACTCTCTCACTGTCTTCATCATCACCCTCTGTCGCACTGTCAACGTCAAGGAGTTTTGTGAATCGTGCTGGAAGGTGAGAGAACACACACACACACACACACACACACACACACACACACACACACACACCTTTTCTTTTATCTGAAGACTTGGATGCAAAAGAGCATTATTCGTAACGGCATCCTCTGATCTTCTTCTCCTCTCTTGCTTGTTGTTCCCACTTGTTGTGCTGCTCTGTGCTTCTGCAGTTGATGAGGAAGGTGTTGGGGACTCACCTTGGCCACAGTGCAATCTACACCATGTGCCGCATAATGGAGGAGAGGTATTATGCAGTTTAAGCATATTTCTGAGCTTGTGGTACATTATATATTATTGTGATGGGAATGTGCTTCTCCTGTTAACAACCTGCAACCTCCACCAGAGTGTACATGGAGGACGCACCATTGTTGAGAGGAGCTGTCTTCTTTGTTGGGATGGCACTGTGGGGTGCACACAGACTCCCCGCCCTCAAAAACACACCTACACTTGTTCTACCATCTTTCTACAAGGTAAAACGCACACAGTACAGTGCATGCACTCTTTCCAAGTAAGCATGTGCTAAAAGTAAAATGTAATGTCTAAATATGTCATCATGGCCAAAATGATCTTTTTGTTTTGGTTTTACAACATATTGTCTAGGGTTAAAATGTCAACGTTCAGAACAGCGTTGTCTTTCTTTCTGTCCAAAATCGCTTTTTGCTATGAAACGCATATATCTACATGCATGCTGCTGTGCCAAGTACACACGTATTTAACGGGCTGCATCTCCCTTTGTGTTATTAGTGTTAGTCATACTATAGATATTGTCTATCAAGCAGTATCCAGTGTGACTTTATCAGTGGTTGCTAGTTGTAAGAATTTGTAGAAGAGCTGAGATTGATCAATAATGAGTAAAGAACAATACTGTGCTATTAATGTAATAAATCATTTGTGATAACTGTTGCTGTCTCACCTCTGCCCCTCAGGCCATGTCGAGCGCCAACGAAGTGGTGTCCTATGAAATCGTCCTCTCCATCACCAGACTGATCAAGAAGTACGGCAAAGAGTTGCAGGTGGTCACCTGGGACATCCTGCTGGGAATCGTAGAGCGACTGCTGCAGCAGATCCAGGTACGTACACACACACACACACACACACACACACACACACACACACACACACGTGCACCGCACACAGAGATTTAACCAAGTGGCCCTTCTCATCTGTCTTGACAGACGATAGGCAGTGCGGAGTTGAAGTCCATCGTGTACGAGCTGTTGACCACAGTGGAGGAGCTGTACGAGCAGAACGGTTACCATGGCTCCACAGAGAAGTTCTTCAGTCTGGTGGAGAAATGTGCTGACAAGAGACCCGTTAGTGCTTTTGAGTTTACATCTTCTCGGTGTCACCCTGTGCTCTCATTTGTTCCTCTCGCATACGGCTTCTACTTTTCTAATCTCATTCTTGTGTGCGTGACAGGATGCATCAGTGCTGACCCTCATCTCGTACAGGGCCCAGTCCATCCAGCCAGCCAAGGACGGCTGGATTCAGAGCCTTCACCGCCTCATGGAGAAATTCTTCAGGTAGGACACACGCAAAGATGATGGTGACGATATCGAACGTGAGGAGATTTTGGTATTTGCTATAGTTTTTTATCTTAGATAGTCTATTCTTAGTCTATTTTGAGACCAATGTTGTGGTCTATTTAGTATTGTATCGACGTCATATTGTTACAGCAAATTAATTCAGTGATTTTAATGCCAATTGTTTTCATGAACCTGTGATAAAGCTGTGTCTTACTGTCTCTCTGAAAGGAACGAGACCCGCAGCGTGATCAGGATCAAAGTGCTTCATATCCTGTCCTTCGTTCTCAGTACCAACCGACAGCTCTACGAGGTCTGCACACACTCGCGCATTTCTATCCTTAATAGCCGTCAGGTCCACTGTTGCTGTAATTGTTATTGTAGGTCGTTATTGTGACATTTCTGTTCCTGTGGTAAACTTTGATGTTTGTATATGTCGTTAAAATTCAACAGGATAAAAGTCTATCTCTTATTTCCTTCTTTGACTTGTTCCAGGACGAGTTGATTGAAATGGTGGTGATCCCCCAGCTCAGTGGGATAGCTGAAGACCGGGACCTGGCCGTCCGAAAACAGGCCACCCAGCTGCTGGTGGACCTGGCTGAGGGCTGCAACACACACCACTTCACCAGCCTGCTGGACATCATTGAGCGGGTACACACACACACACACACACACACACACACACACACACACACACACACACACACACACACACACTTTTAACCTCATGACTTCATTTAGTTCTGTCCAGCCCCAGTGAGATCTTTTCAGCGTTTTTTCTCTGTGCAGGTGTCCAGTCGCTCTCTGGTGTGTTCAGGGCCCCTGGAGGTTTCTGAGAGAGACCCCACAGCGGAGTCTCCTATGGAGGACGTCAGGACAGCTATTCTTGGCCTGCTGGAAATCCTGCAGGTACACACACCTGAAGGCTGACTTGAAAAAAAATGACTTTAAGATTGATATTAAGAAGTTATTTCAGAAGAAGTTACGGTTTAAATTATCTGAAATAAATACTAAATTTGCAGAAACAGCAGAAAGAACATTTGACTTTTTTTTGTTGTGATTTTAGATAAGCATGTTACAGATATTAATGCAGTCTGCCTGATGGATATATTATGCTGTTTAAGGTTTCTTCATATCAGCAATATGTGTAAGCATAGCAGACAACTAATATCTTAACTATTGAGTCGTATCAACTTCTCTTGAGTTTTTACCTTTTTAGCCAAAGACATTCAAGTAAAACAATTGCACTAAAAACATTTTTCCAAGTAAGTATTTCCCAATGAGGTTTTTGTGAATCTGGGTATTAGACTCCATCTTTTTCTCTCCTGGCAGAGCAAGCTTTACAGCCTACCAGCCGGTCACGCTAGTCGTGTGTACGAGTTGCTTATCAGCCACCTGCAGCTTCACTACAAGAACAAATACTGTTCAGCTATCGCTTCCAGTATTAGACTACAGGTATGGGGCTACATTCTTTTTTCTGTAAATATTTGTGTATCTCTTACTGTATTTTGTAACGTACATGCATGTTTACTCGTTCTTTTAACTTTCATTCTCTCCTTCAGGTGTTTGACTTCTTCCTGATGATGCGAGTGGACTCTCTTCACCGTCTCGGAGTCCCCAACAAAGACGGGGCCATGAGGTTCAGCCCTTACTGCTACTGTGACACAGGGTGAGGACGCACACAGATCTCACCTGCATCTGTCTTGCTCATTATAATCCAGTCAACTAAATCTCAACGTGACTGTTAATTGTTGTTTCAGGGAGCCAGAGAAGCGTGTCATTGAAAAGAAGCCTGCAGGTTCAACATCTCCTCCTGCTGGCAGCCCTGCTCCCCCCACTGCTCCTTCTGCTTCAACAGCCTCGATGCGCTCAGCCTACCTGCCCTACGCACCGGCCTTCAGTGTCCTCCTGCAGTGCCTCAAGATGGTAAACACAAATGATCTTATCCAACTCACAGATGGGTGGCATGCATGGAGTACATTGTCTGCGTCAAAACTGTGTCTGTTAAAGAGTGCTGCAGGGATGACACGTTTTTGTAGGCCAACCCGTAAGTTAGGAATCGCACTGGTTCCCTCTACAAAGCAACAATTGGATTTTTCCATTGCATTTTCTATTATTGCAGAAAATAGGCTCTGAGGCAAACAAAAGTTTATGACACGTTTTGTTCCGCAAGATAAGCTTCGCAAATGAACAGCCTCAAAAGTCACTAGCGAGGTATTAACTGACGTATTTATGTCGTAGAACATAAGTTTAACCGGAAGTGCAAAAATGCTGACTTAATCTCCAGGTTTTAGGACTCAATCCTGCAGCACTTTATTTCTTGTGTAAAGAGTGTCACTAATGCTCCAGCGTTTATTCCCCTTTTGTTGCAAATGACTTTGCACAGCACACAGATAACCTCTTAACGGCTGGTTACAGTGGTTTACCTGCTATCTTTTAAGATATCAGACATGGTTTATTTTTCTCTTGTAGGAGACCGATTGGAAGGTGCTGAAGCTGGTTCTCGACAAGCTCTCGTGGACGCTGCAGTACAAAGTGCTGCTGCTCACGTCCCCATGCAGCTTGGACCAACTCTGTTCTACACTCTGCTGCATGGTAGTGCAAATAAAGACACACGCATGCAAATCTATACTTTCAAGCCAGTACACATGTGAATTTGCTTTTGTGCACATGACCAAATGTCACTATACGCTCAATGTTTTGGTCTGTGTGCTCGTAGGTGACAGATCGGCTGATCTCTGAGCGCTTGAAGAAGACCCCAGAGGGGTTTTCTCGCACCGATGTTCAGCTGGCAGTGGTTCCTGTCCTCACAGCGATCACCTCCTACCATAACTACCTGGAGCAGTCGAGACAGGTACAAACGATAAGCCGTGGAAAGTAATCAACTACATCGCCAACAGGTTTCTATGCTGTAATGACACTAGTTAATTTCTTTCCCCTTTTACAGAGAGAACTGGTTCAGTGCCTCGAGACCGGCCTCATTTACCGCTGTGCCAAGCAGTGTGTGGTGGCGCTTACAATGTGCACGGTGGAGATGCCTGACATCATGATCAAGCTCCTCCCCGCTCTTATCGTCAAGCTCACCCACATCTCTGCGACTGTTGCCATGGCATCTCCTATGCTCGAGTTCCTCTCCAGTGAGCACCAAAAGCTTTTCTGAAAACTTCTTCAGTGCTTTTCTTAAAAGTTTCTTCACCATTGTTGGATGTTCAAGGCCAGTTACTTGCAACAAAGTTTTTTGTGAATAAAGTGTCCTTTCTTTCTTTTCTGTTTCACAGCTCTGGTGCGCCTTCCCCATCTGTATGCCAACTTTGTAGCTGAGCAGTATGTCAGCGTGTTTGCCATCTCTCTACCCTACACCAACCCTTCTAAGTGAGTGCTCACATACACACAAACGCATGTGTGTTCTCAAACGCGCAAACACACTCTGACCCGTTTCTTCCATTCCTGTCAGGTTCAACCAGTACATCGTGTCCCTTGCCCACCATGTGATTGCCATGTGGTTCATACGCTGCAGACTCCCCTTCCGCAAGGACTTTGTTCAGTACATCACAAAGGTGAGTGCTGCTTCGTCTTCCTACCTTTTTATGACCTATTTATGACTTGCCATTTTTATTTAGAAAATATAACATCGGACACATATATCCTTGTGCATACGCATTTATAAAATAATATTTCACACTTTAGGAAATATTTTTCTTTGATACGCAGCAACCTTTCTAACTCTCTCACCGAATCCTGTAAATAAAGCATCCAGGCATCTTTCAGTTCCTAAAATAATTTGAGTCATAATCAGAAAATATCTCAAAGGAATAGTTCAACATTTTTGGAAATATGCTGCTCCAAAGAAATAGGAGGCAGTATTTCACTTCAGTTAACATCCTCCTGGCAGCTGTGAGGACGGAGCGAGGTGGTGCGGGTGGTGTTCTCGTTTCTGCCACTTAGAATGTAATCCAATAAACAAGCTATAACACAGACACAGAACATGGCTGTAATATCTACAGTCAGGCAGCTGCACTTCTTCTCCCTCTGGTCTGAGGCAGACTGCAGCTACACTGACTCACTATCACCTCTAGAGGAACAAGTGGTGTTACAGCCTGGACGGAGCGCAGCTACTCAGATGCTAACTTCAGTAGATATCTCTGCAACACAACACACAGACGTCTTTGACATGAAGTCAACACTGTTATTGCTTAACATTCTGCTGATAATGTTAAGTAATTGTTTTATTTTTTTAAGGCTGAATTCTGGCATATCTTACACATTAAAGCTTTAACTCCATATCAGTTTTGCATCTCTATATGTTTACATTCACACCTTCGTCTATGTCTCCAGGGTTTGCGTTCCAACGCCCTGCTGCCATTCGATGACGGTCACGAACAAAGTTCATTTCGTGCCCGAAGCACCAGCCTCAATGAAAGGCCCAAGAGGTAAAGCATAGGTACACACACACAGTTGCAAGTGCTCACGTACAAACCAGCAGCACCAAACACAGCCCATGTGGCCATTGTTGTATAAGAGGGTTGGGGTTGCCAAGGTAACAGGGGACTCAGCATGACTGGTACTGTGGTGTGATGGTTGCTTTGACTCCGCTCAGGTTGCCATGGGGATCATTATTTAATTTTATTTATTGTTTATGCTTTTTACATTTAGAAATGTGTTCTTTTTCTGCCACAATTTGTTTTTTATTCAAAATTCATATTCATATTCTCATATGAATGACATCGAGGAGATGGACAAGTCAACATGAACAGCTGTATAATATGATGTAATCCAAGACAATAGTGCTACAGTTGGTTTGTGTTTCAGTCCTACTTGTTGGTTATTAATTGAAGCGGTGGTGTTCGTGTGTGTGCTGTCGAGGTGGATTGCATTATATTGTCCAGATGTTTGTTTTGCTGTGTCCACCACCTGTAGCATATAAAAGTACATGCAGATCCATAGCATGGGGAAAGAATCTGTTTTCTTTCTCCGGCTTTCGCATCTGACTTTTGTTTATGAGCACAGTAAACGTACATGTACAGAAAGAGAAATACACACTTTCTCTTTCACACAGAGGTGTAAAGAAGCTTTTCTCAGCAAGGCGTCATTGTCATCTGTACGTAGCGTGAATGTTTGTCGGTTTGTCCGTGTCTTTATCGCCCCCAACAACCTGCGATTATTTAAAAAGCAAACCCATCCAAAGAAATTCATTACAATACAGTATTAGGTGATCCCAGAGAGGAGGGGACTGAGCAGAAGTACTAGCTGGGCTGTGTAGCAGATGTTTGCTGTGATGCACAGTTTTACCGCCAACTGAAAATAGGATTCAGTCATTTTCTTACTGTTTGCGTGTTTCAGTGGGAACAGATATCTCTACGAAAAGACACCAGTGTGAATGCACGTCTTTTTCACACGAAAGCAGTGTTGAATAAAAAAAAAGTAGTCTTCTCGTTTAACCAATACTTCCACAAATACCAAAAATCCGAATTAACTATAAAAAGTAACCAATTCAGTATGAGACCACACTACACTCTCCGGGTGGACAGTTCCCTAAAGAATCTATTACTCTGCTTTCCCATATATCTTCTTATTATTAATTGCAGCTTTTTAATTAAATCCCTTCTTCTCCTCTGTTGTGTATGTTTTAGGAAATAGTGGACTCTTTTTATACGTCTTTTCCCCAAGCTCGCCCACACCTAATGGTTCATAAAAAAACCCTAAAAAAACTCCTAACACCCTTGCTGTCATTGCAATCAAGCACACTCCCCCTTACAGCTTTTCATAGTGATCCATAGCGCCTCTGCTAACATCAGTTTCTACTGATCTACCATATAAACCCACTTTCAGTGTTCCATATTTATTATCATTCATCCAGTGATCCTTGTGCTGCTCATTGCCTGCTGTTGGGTTGGAGGGCTGCATGTCAGATTTCTTATGAATGATTTAATATCTAGCCTCTTTTCATAAATACACAAATCCCTTATAAGATGAGGTTATGGAAAACTTTGAGGTAAAATGTAGAGTTTTCAAAACCCTTGATTTACCTTTTTTAAATCTATTGAAGTACCAATAACTACAATAATTAGAGTCTTTAGTACAGACGTGCCGTGCTCCAACCCTCAGGTTTAACCCTGCATTTCATTTTCAGATGTTTCTTTCTTCAGTTTTAATTTCCATTATGTCAGGCCTGTGCTGAGTCCATCCCTACTACCTCTCCTGTACTAGTACTTGGCTTCACTATGTACCTGCTGTGTGAATAATGTTTATTTTGTTGCTCTCCTGAATACTTTCTGTGTGTATTTTCTTTTCTGACTAGCAGAAGCTGTTTTACCCTCTGCTGTAGCTTGTCTGTTTTTCCTTTTTAGTTGATGTTTATCCTGTTTTCTTTTGAATCTTCTTTTTCTTACTCCGCTCTCCTGTGATCTGATTCATAGTGTTCACTGCTGTTAATTTTCACCTTGTTTTGTTTTTCTTTCAATTCTTCATTTGACCCCCCTCCCCTGCCTCCTGCGATCGGGTGCTGCGTTGTGGTTTTGGGGGGGTGGTTGTGTCACCCTGGATCCTTCCTACATTGCTCCTGGCCCCTCCCTTCTCCTGTGACCTCTGCCCTCTGCCCTTTGACTCCCCCGCGTGGCGTGTGCCCTTTGCTCTGGTGCTCGGGTGACGGTTCCTGCTGTCTCCTCATATAATGCACTGCACTCTCCCCCCCACACTCCCAAACCACTGCCACCCTCACGATGACCCACCCCCTTACTACCCACTGCCACCATATCGCCAACCCGGGCCCGTTCCCCTCGGCGTTCTCCATGGGTACTCTTCACCGCCCAGTCTGCGGGCAGCAAAAGTGGCGAAGGCGGCAGCGGCGGTAGCCAATAGCAGCAGCTCTCCAGTTAAAGAGCTGAGGGACCTTTCAGCCATGGATGCTTTCCGCTCCCGCAGCATCAGTGTCTCGGAACACGCGGTTCGCAGGTTAGGAAAGAGCCTTCTGGGTAACCAAACAAAAAAAACAACCCAAACACTTGTTACTTCCTCCATGGGATGGTTGATGGGGGTGTAGAGTCATTGTCATGCGGGTCCGTTGGGCGGGCGTTGGGTGGTTGGTTGCCAGGGACACCTGGAGCGGGTGGTGCATGCTGGAGGAAGGTTTGTGTGTCGACCTTTTTGGTTTGTTTTGGGCTGCCATCATACACGTGCTGTTTCTTGAATCTGTTTTTATGATTTGATTTTGCATGCAGTGTTTGCACAAGATACTGGAAAACGTTTTCTGTTTGAATATTTGTTCTAACACAGATTTAGCTTTTTTATTTTCATTCAATTTTAATTTGTCTTTGATTTTAGTTTTCTTTTTTCTTTCGCTGGGTGTATTGCTGACTGGTTTTGATTGGCCTAACAACAAATGAATGGCAGGAGGGACCGGTGCAAAGCATGTGTATCCAAAGTGATCGGATCTTATTCTGACTGACAACTACATATAACTCTGCCTCCCTTTGTCCTGGCGGGAGGGCACGGACTCGGCCAGTGACGGGGACAACGGCAACACAACAGCTTTGTTTGCTTGCTTGACATATTTTTGTTTTGCTCCACTGACAAACAGACACTGTGCTGCTAAGACCATGGCAATCTCCTAGTGTGGGATTTTAAGACTAGCTGGGCTGATGTGAACTTTAAAATGTTTGATTACATACTGAAATCCTTCATATCACCACACGCACATTCACACAAACGCTCTCTGCCTGACTTCACACCTTTCTGCTTCTCTCTGCTTGGCTGACTTGCTCAAGTGACTGACAGACGATCTAACATTGCAGTTGTCAGACGTGGCCGCAGTGCCACTATATTAAATATGTCCTCCCCTCCTGCCCAACAGGTGGCAGCAGAAGCCCAGTACTTTGATGCTTGAAAGTACTCTGTTTAATTTAATTTCAGAGTGACACATGGCACTTTAATCATACTAAACAACTGCAGTCTGGATCTGTTAAACCTGCTTCAACGGCTGCTTATCTGCTATTTTCTCAAACAGTTTGTGTGTCTTGAATGGTAACACCTGAGTTAGACTGAAGCCTGTTTTCTGGCGGACACTTGTTTCACTTCAGACGACATGACCTTGTTTTTAAGTTTTTAGACTTCAGGGCTTTCATGAACTTTACTCCAAGTGTGAAATTTAGAACGCATTTTTTTTTTTATTCTTCTTGATTTGCTGAGCTTTTGTTGTGGCGCTCATTCATCTGTACTGACAGTTGTACTGTATCTGCAATGAAAAAGCAAAGCATTGAACTCGTATAAATGCCATCATTTGCAGCTTTAGAATTTTGAATTGCGTAATGGCAATGAAATAAAGCCTGGCATATAGCATTGTGATACACAATATTAGAAAGCTGTGAATGCCACATACCTTCAGTCGTGAGCATTTCATGGTCATGTCGTTTTGGAGTATTTGTCCACTAGAAAATTAATCATTGTCAGCAGAAGAAAGGTAAGTTCAAAATGTGTGGAATAGTACTGATGTGATGTATATGTTGATGTGCTCTGGGACTTGGTCTGAGTGAGAGATGTCTTGATACTTCTGAGAGAACTAATGAATCAGCAGCAAAAATCCATCCTTAAATCTCAGATTTACTCAGTTTTTTACAGTGTGGATATATTTCCATTTGAAAACATTTGACTGATATAGTGTCTTCTGTTGAGTAGGAGTGTAAGAAAATATATTTGTGATACTGTATCGACTAACACATTTTAATTAATGGTTTACATGCAAAGATTTTTTTTCCTGCTTTTTTTTAAACATTTATCACTTTGTTTAACTTTTAGTTATTTGTTTCTTTCCTAGTCTGTGAGACATAACAACAGTCTGCTCCCCACAGTGATGAACAGAGACATCACAGTTAGGCTGTTGTCGTAAATTGCTCATTTTGAGTGTTTACTTCTGAGCAGCGAGCCAGTGTGGCCTTCAAGTATCTCTTAAGCCCTCGGACTGATGTTAACATCTGTAAAGGTGTTTTTAACTTGATTTGCCCGTAGAGCGTGCAGTAATGGTTGTTGTGGATACAAAGAGGTGCCGCTCAATCTACAGCGAACACTAATAAAGAGATTTGGCTGCGGCGGAGACGTTAGTTTAACACATTCACTCACACACAGCCTCTACCTGCTGCTTTCTCTGCAGTCCTGTGACTTACTTAGCATCAAAACATGTTGCATCATCGATCCCTTCTGCCTCTTATGCAGAGCGTATCTGCCTCTAGGGAAATAACCAGTGTGGTATCACAGCTTATGAGGCCACTTATACCATGTCCCAGTGTGAGTCTGTGTTTGTGTAATTATCTGTTGGTGCATTTCCTTATATACACACGTGGATGCATGTGTGCATATAAAAGCTTGTGTTGCATGTGATGTTGAAAGAAACATTGGTGTGTTTGTGTGATTTTTGTGACCTTGTGCATTCCTCTCTCTGTCTTTATATCAGAACTCGCATGTCTCTCTGTGTGCACTGACTACATGTTAAATATATATATATATATATCTGGAGCCTGCGCGTCTCCCTGTACCTCCTCTGCCCTTCTCGCCGCTGTTAAACTTTCCCTGCGTTTCGTCCTGTAGGATGCACACCTCAACCACCACCTGCAGTCTGGGCTCCGCCGATGAAAACGCGGTGACTCAGGCGGACGAGGGGCTTAAGACTGTCCACCTGGAGCTCACAGAGACCTGTCTGGACATGATGGCACGATATGTCTTTTCCAACTTCTCCGCTCTTCCCAAGAGGTGAGCATGGATTTTATTATTTTTTATCAGTATGTTTGTATGGTGGCTGACACTTCACAATGGTGATGTTTTGTAAAAGAAAATAATTGAGAGGCTGCAGGAGTAATGAAATGTACCTCTTTTGTCCTCTTAGGTCTCCCATCGCCGAGTTCCTTTTAACGGGGGGTCGCAGTATGACCTGGCTGGTGGGCAACAAGCTGGTGACCATAACAACCAGTGGAGGGGTCAGAACGCAAGCGCTGCTGGGCCTGGACATGGCTGAACGACTAGGAGGAGGAGGGGAAATGACGAGGTGAAGAACGCTCACACACGCAGAAAATGACAAAAAAATGTATTTGATTTTTAGCTGTTTTTAGATGGATTGTCATGGAATTTGGTCCAGATATTCATGTTCCCCTGAGGATGAATTGTAATGAATCTGGTGACCATGATTCATCTACTGAACATCCGCACGTTAGCGTTGTAATTGAGAGAATGTTCTCATGCTGACGTTAGCATCTAGCTCGAACCCCCTCTGTGCCTGAAGTACAGCCTCACAGAGCTGCTAGCATGGCTGTATAGTCTTAGTCTTATTAGCTGCTTTGTAATCAGCATTACTTTTACCTCCCGCAGGTCAGATCCATCACTCCACACCCGGATCACCAAAGAGGCTCCAGCCAAACTGGAGTCCCAGTCGAGCCAGCAGCACAACAGAGCCACACGCATACGAGTCCGCTCCATGTCAGGTAATACATATCATATATCACATATCACATATCAGTGGCTTGGCTGGCAACACTTGGCCTCAGGACTTTGAGCATCCCATAATACACCACCTTCTGTCATTATTTCCGACAACAGCTATGTTTTTGGTATTCAAGAGAACTTTCTAATTTCAATTTCTACGACTGAACAAACTTTGTTGCATAATGCAGTCAAAATGACCAATCTCCAGTTAGGGCTATTTTATCATTTGAAGAGCAGGCAAAATGTGTTGTGTTCCCGCTGTCGGGAAATGAGGAATATTTAGGTAGCTTTTATCATCCACAGATCTGCAGCCATGCTTTTATCCGTGCCTGCCTGTGTTATTTTGACATCGCTTTTTGACTGCAACCCACTCTGCCTCTGATACATGTCATGTAACTGAAAATGATTGCCATTTATTTAATCTGTATTCTATATTGAGTCGGAGTACATTCAAAGGAAAATGGGATGCTAAATGTCTTCTTAGCTGTGATTTCCCTGCATTAATGTCTGTCTGTGCTTTGTGTGCATTGGATATTGTGTTGGTGGATCTGGATGAGCTGAAGTATAAGTATAAGTCTTGCTGCCTGTGTGTATTTTAATGATGTCAATTAAGCCAATCTTTCTGATTTTAAAAAAATATAAATAAATAAAATAAATAAATCTAAATAACCTTTAGAATGAGCTTGGTGTTTCAAACTGAGGAATATAGATAGGACTGACAAATAATGCCGATGGCGATGACGACCTTCCTCTCATTCTAGGTGGCCACGCTCTACGTGCCGGTCCTGCTCAGAGTCTCAGTCCTCTTGTGTCCCCCTCTGAGGGCGAGTTAGCTGCTCCGCTCTCTCCCCCCTCTGTCTCCACGCTGGATGGTCTTGGTCCTCCCTCCTCCACCTCTGCAGCCCCGTCTGCCCCCCCGCCTCTCAAAGACAACCCCAGCCTGGCTGAGTTTGTCCCCATGCTCACACAGGGCTGGGCAGAGATCTTCATACGGAGACCGTCTGGTATGCAAGCCACACTTAACAACAACACCAAATGAATGGATGTTGTTTTTTATAATTAATGCCTTATTATAAACACAACACCATACCAGTTCACTAAAAATGTACTCTATGTAACAATACAAAAGACCATTTTCTGAGGCAAACCATATGCTTTTATATTTATTTCAGGCCGTCCTTGGTTTTGTTGCTGGAGAATGTGAAAATGAACTTGCACTAACTTGAAACTTCCAAGGTTGTAACCGTGAACATCTAGTCTGCTTTATATTTTTGTCTTTTAAGAGTTTTTAAAATGTATTTATTCAAGAGCATCTTGTTAGATATTGAAACAATTTTTTTTAAATGTTTTAATTTCATTTGAAATTCAATAGAAAAACAAATTTCACAATGAATTAAGTGTTTTTCAACAGAGGAGTCACAATTGGTGGATGTCTGAGCTTGCTTGACTGCGAGGGAAGAGTCCCTCCTTGCAGCTGTTGTACCACATGAAGATAATGACTTCATTCAAAACAAAAAAACATGATGTTTGCTAGGAGGAAAAAGATCTAAAAATGTCTGACATTCTTCGGTAAACTTTCAAACGGTCTCTCTGTGTGTCGTCACAGGTAACACAAGCTGGCTGATGTGTCTGGAGAACCCACCCAGTCCCTTCTCCTCGGAGCTCGGCAACATGCCGCTGCAGGAGCTCTCCACTGTCCTCATGGCCATGGAGGGAGTGAAGGAGCCTCCTTCCCAGACAGCCAGCGCTCCCGCCAGCACCGCTGCTCCTGCACCAGCCCCCGTCTCCGAGCCGCTGACCCAAACGCACAGCAGCGTCGGAGGGAAGGCAAACCTGATTCAGCGCTCAAACACCGGTGAGTAACAGTCTGAGGAGAGAAGCATAGAAAGATCAGAAGCTCTGTGTCTTATCTTCATCTTGCTGGTGTGTGTTGGTGGATGTAATTGATCAGTGCTGGTGATTTGTCCCAACATTTTTAGATCACAGAAATGTCATAGTGTTATCAGTCGCATAAACACGACGGTACAGCCAGAATATTTAGCTACAGAACAGAAAATGAATGAATAAAATGTGAATAAATGTAATGTTACGCATTAACGCATCCTGTCCGCCTGACTGCCTGCCTTAGGGCCCATTCAATGGACTGAGCCAAATTGCATGTAAATACTTTATTTGAACCTGAAGATGATCAATACGCCAGCTTTGATTTGCTCAGGTCATTGATCAAGTTCTCTACATTGACATGCTTTTTGTTTATCAGTCAAAATGTCCTGCTTTTCTTCATTTTCTCTCCTCTGGGGCTCGCCGGCCTCCCGTTATTCATCTTCACATTTTCTCTTTCATCGACCCATCTTTTTTCTTCCCTCCCTCTTTCAACATTTCTTATTTTCTCACTGCATTTGAGATTGTTTCCTTTGTTCTGATTGGTTTGTTTTCATGTTTTTTCATCCTCACCACCATGCTGGTTTGTGATTGGCTGCGGTGCGTTATGACCTGTCCTCTGGCGTCCCGCCTGTAGTGGGCGGCTCTCTCTGGTCTATGGGTTCGGGCTCTGCCCCCCCAGGCCCTCCAGCCCCCGGCAGGTTGCACAGGAGCATTTCCTGGGCAGGTACCGTCCACCACATGTGTGCCCCCCCCCCCCCCCCCCCCAACAGAAAACTCCTGGTGTAGTGTATTTCTTCTCACTTGCACAATCCAGTGGTCTGCCAGCACAAACTGAAAGTGACATTTGACCATCACACGACTTTCATTATATCCCCTTTACTGGAGGTCGAAATGTTGGTCTTACTTGCTTTTAACACTGTGAGATCCGAAGTCCGCAATATTGTTTTCCTAATAAAACGTTTTAAAGGCAATGGGAAATATGCTTACTCTCTTTTTTGTCGACCATTACATGAGAAGATTGACATCCCTCACCTCTCTGCAAGAAAGCAAATAAGTGTATTTCCCAAGATGTCTATATATTCCTATAATTGTAAGTGAGCTATGATGTGTTGGAGTTTCTCTGTCACAGATAACTCAAAAGACCTGCTGCTTTATACTCGGAAATTGTGCAAGTGAAAGAATTCAGCGTTTCTGCTTTACCCATCAGTCTCGTAGTAACACGGATAACAACAACAAGAGATGCTGAAAACGTGCCTGCACTCTGATCAATCACTCCAGTGACACTTAAAAATGGATCATGATTTATTTCACTCATTACGTGATTTGTTTTTTCCTCCCTAATCATTTTCTCTAACTTTCTGCCACTGAAATATACTCCCAGGTTGTGCTTTTAACCTTTGACCCTCTTATGTTGTCAACAGGAAAGCCCAGACCTCATCCAACTAACACGCTCTTCCTTGCTTTACTGGTAGACCAGTAGGGCGATGAAGAAGCTGCAGTTTTGAGGGCCAACACTCAAGTGTCAAAGAGACCTAAATGCGTCGGCTTTTTCTTCTTCTTCTTTGAATGTAGGGAGAGTGTTCGTTAGGACATATAGGACTTGGTCTGGGCTGCTGTTGCAGTAGCTGCAGTGTGTTTGGGCCGAGATAACCAACAAACCCACCAAACAGATGCATGCATCTTGATGGAAAAAAATCAAGTAGATGAGCCAGTGATGGATTAAAAAAAACTGCTGCCTGCTGCATTGATGTGTCTTTGTCTCTGATCTCAGTGTTTGTAGGTCGGACTTACTGCAGGTCATGATCTCAATGTTTATTCATGTGCACGCGTGTTTGTTCGCCTGACGGCCTTTTGAGTTTGTTTGATCAATACAATACATCTGATTCCGTTTCACGTTACCATGACTGAGTTCAATCATTATGTATTTGACTGGAATTTTAGAGAGAATGTGTTGCTACTGACTACTGTTTGTTGTGGAAGTCTTCTAACTGTGTGTGTGTGTGTGTGTGTGTGTGTGTGTGTGTGTGTGTGTGTGTGTGTGTGTGTGTGTGTGTGTGTGTGTGTGTGTGTGTGTGTGTGTGTGTGTGTGTGTGTGTGTGTGTGTGTGTGTGTGTGCCTATAACCCACATGGTTGTTGCTGTCCTGCTGTAGACTCTGTGGTGGTGCTGGAGGAGGGTTCAGGGGTCCCCACAGCACACACCCCTGATTGGTTAGAGAGTGAGGAGTTTGAGCCAATGACCTCTGAACCCATCTTCATGTCTGCGGACAAGTTCACGAAGACCCCGCCGTCTGGAATGCTAAGCAGGGTAGGTAGTTGGTGCACTCTGTTTTTAATTCGGCGGACAAAACGTCGCATTCATCTTTTGCCGACTCAAACCTACATGTGCTCAGAAAACCATGTGTGCTACAGCATGGTAAACAGAATAATAAACATTAGTTCACACGGCTTTTTGTGGCTGCACTGTCTCTGCTAGCACTTACAATCTGTGAAAAAATGTTATTGCATCTGCACCACCTGTTTTATTATCAGCTAATAAGAGATTCAACGCCAGCTACACTCTTTTTAAGTGCTTTTGTTCCCACCCTTGCTCCTGCGTAATAAGCGGCATGCCAGCACAGCCAAATGGAACACAGCCAGCATTTTTTTCCTGAATCATTGAGTGATTTTTGCATGTTTTAGCAATGAGCTTACCTGCTAAAACATGCGAAACCCAGAGGATCCACACTCCTCTCTCTGCTTTTTTAACATCAACTCCTCGAATCTGTCTCCTTCAGTCGTCCTCAACCTCCAGTCAAGATGATGAAAAGTCAACGCTGGAGGAAGTGAGTGAGGGGGCGATTCCCATCGATCAGCCCACTATGGGACCCTCCACCCCAGGCAGCCAGGGGCCCGAACTTCCCTTCCAGACCCACACTCAATCCCAGGGTCATGGACTTAACAAGTCCAGCTCCTCTCCAGAGCTCCAAACCTTACCCGAAGCCTTCTCCAAGGCCGCTATGGAGTCCGAACCTGCGCCAGGAGACGCATCAGGCCCGAAAGCAGCTACAGACAGCAAGCCTCAGCCCCAACAGCCTCATTCTGAGAAAGAGAAGGTGGAGGGAAGCACAGGAGGTGACGTTAATGGACTTGGAGGTCAGAGTCAAGTGGGTGAAAGCCCAGGTGTAGTGTCATCTCAGAGTGGAGGAGCGAGGATGAGGTTGGAGTTTCCAGCAGCAGCGGCACAACCGGGCCCCATCTCCCCCAGCGGAGGACACCGACCCCGGGGTCACACCATCTCAGTGTCAGCCCCCTCCTCCAGGAGAGAGAGGAGGACAGAGAGGGACTCGTACCACAGTCGACCCGGACCCAGCAACACAGAAAAGATCTCTGGACTGAGCCCCAGGTAATCCTATGTTTGCACAAAAAACAAAAAATCTCAAATTGCAGGTTTCAATCTGTGTTGCAGCACTTTGAAAATGAATAGAGATTATATTACATTCCAGGTTTTAGGAAGCCGTTTATAGACTATAGATAGCTGTATATTTGTTTATATTTTAATAATTGTCTTTATTTGTTTGGATGCCATTTAAAAAAAAATAATACTAATAATTAAAAGTAATAGTATATTGTGTCCAACACTTATTTTCCTCCCTGTGTACTTTGCTTTTGTCTCCTCTAGCTTCGTCTTCCTCCAGCTGTACCACTCTCCTTTCTTCGGGAACGAAGCCAACAAGCCGCTGCTGCTGCCCAAAACTCAGGTTAGTTGATGCCTCTGACCTGGAATCTGCTCTTGTGCGTTTCACACAGTGTCGTTTACGATGCTTACTCTCTGTGTGTTAGGTGATTGACCGTGCTGTGAAGGTCCTGGACCAGATGCCTCCTTATGACACCCATAAGATCGGAGTGGTGTTTGTAGGAGCTGGTCAGGTGAGAACACGAGAACACGATTGACTGTCTTATTTAATTATCACTGTCAGATTCTCTGACTTCACACCTTCATCCTCTCCGCTCTCTTCAGGTTAACAATGAGGTCGCCATCCTGTCAAACGAGTACGGTTCGAATCGCTACGCCGCCTTCCTAACAGGCCTGGGCAAATTAATCCATCTGAAAGACTGCGACCCCGACCAGATCTTCCTCGGCGGGCTCGACCAGTATGGAGACGACGGAGAGTTCACCTACTGCTGGCATGACGACATCATGCAGGGTGAGCGTGTGTGTGACAGGGAACAGGTCACATTCGTGGTCATTTAGTAATTATTTATTCTCCACAGCCAGACCAGCCTTCCTGTTATTAATGAAATCCTGTCTCTGCAGCTATCTTCCACATAGCTACGCTGATGCCAAACAAGGAGAGCGACAAAGGCTGCTGCAACAAAAAGCGTCACATTGGCAACGATTTTGTCATGGTGGTGTACAACGACTCTGGAGAGGAGTACAAACTGGGCACCATTAAGGTACATGGGCACACACACACACATGCACGCATGTCTGAAATCTGCAGTATTGTGCTGCTTCAACTCCAATCACTCGTCTTTCTTTTCTCCTCCCGTTAGGGTCAGTTTAACTTTGTAGAAGTCATCATAAAACCACTGGATTATGAATGTAACCTGGTCACCCTCCAGTGTCGCAAAGGTGAGCCGATCACGCCGTTTTGTCTGGCCTTGTTCTTTGCCACTCCTGCGGTTTGCTTTTTCTTTCTTCTTCTTTTATTCCTTTCTCTTGCTCTCTCTCTTTCAGACCTGGAGGGATTAGTTGACACAACTGTGGCGAAAATCGTTTCAGACCGCAACCTTCCACTCTTAGTCAGACAGATGGCTCTGCATGCAAATGTAAGTCTTCCACCTTATCTCTTCCTCTCACACCAAGTCACACCTACACACACACACACATTTACTCTCTTTGTCTACCCGCAGATGGCCTCTCTGGTGCATCAATACAGAGCCAACCCCTCTGATGCCTATGCCTCAAAGTGGCTTGCGAGATTACGACACATTAAGAGGATCAGGACAAGGGTAAGGAAACCCACACACACAGAGAAGAGGTTTTCCTTCATCACTGTCACTGCTTTCACTTGATGGTATTTTAAATGTCATCCATTGTGCGTCTCTCTGATCATGCTCAGGCCCAGGAAGACATTCAGTCTCGCTCGACTCCCGGCATCTCTCTGACCCAAGGACACACTCAGCAGAACAAGTCGTTCCAGCAGAGCACTCCAGCACAAAACCCAGAAGTGTCCGGGCAGAGGAAAAGACTTGTATCAACAGTGGATGATTTCACTGATTTTGTTTGATTACATTTCTTGTCCTGGCAGTCTCTCACACACACACACACACACACACACACACACACACACACACACACAC
>CALSCE010003134.1:9357792-9373671 GCA_943593645.1 Bovichtus variegatus
CACACACACACACACACACACACACACACACACACACACACACACACCTGTATTTGAGGTGAAAGCAGTCTTCGGTGGGTCTCTTCTCACAGATTCTAGAGGAAGAGGCTCATTCAGCTTCTGGAGGAGAATTACTTCAGTCTTGTCTCCGAAAATGCTCGACCTGGCACACAGAAATAATTAATATAATGATTAATTAAACTGAAGCAAATCCACAATTGTTCCAAGTACAGCCAGTGAATTCCTTGTATAACTAAAAAATGTTCAGAGGTCAAACTTACAGGTCAGCCATCTCACTTTCATCTGCCTGAGGGAAGAAGTTCTGTCCATCTGCCAGGATGTGTTTGATCAGATCCTCGTCTGTGAGCGGAAAGCAACAGCTTGGCCTTCAGCACTCTCATTTGACACAGACAGTGTAACAGTAAAACAGTGATTTGTGCCTCTAGTTCAAAAGCCTTGCTGCTTGGGTTACCTGAGGAGGTGAAGTATTTGTTGCGCTGGTCGGTCCCCTCGTCGTCGTCAGGGTTAAAGGTCATGTCGACACCCAGGTGCCTGCTCCCCTGACCCCTCTTCAGCCTGGGCAGCCCCGCCCCATGCCCCGCCCCGCCCACCACAGACACGTCACTCAACAGCTCCGGCCAATCCCGGTCCTCCATCTCCTCCTCTGCCGTGCCCCAACTCTCCCGGCTGAAATACACAGCGAGATGAGTTTGTTCAGTTCAGCAGTGCCAATCATTCTCCTCTCGAACCTAACAAGACAACCATGTTCCTCTGAGGACAATAATGAATAACACTAGACTAAGTGCTAATATTTTTTGATCTTTTCCATCTCTATGAGAGCACTATATAACTATTTCCCCCTTTTCTTTTCATGCTATATATTTTTTATCCTTCCATTATTCCCTTTGTCTCACGTCTAGCAATTACATTTGGCATTTGTCTTCCAATAAGTACAGCCATGCATTGTCTAAATGAACTGTCATGGCAAAGGAGTAGCTCACCTTTTGGTTGATGGGGTGGGAAAATCCAGATTGCTCTCTTCGGAGTTGGTCTGAGAGACAGAAAGGTATGATTGATGAAGAGGTAGATTAAGCGAGACACACTAATGACCTCACAAAGGAAAAGCGTTAAATTTTTCATCTTTTTTCCTTGCTTGTACAGTCACTAGGCCGGAAAAATCACGGCTCTTTATCAATTTTATATGGATTCTACAATAAAGTAAAAAATACATTAACCTATTAAGAAACAGACAGCCTGCCGCCGGGCCCGACCGTTGTTCTGTCTTTTAGAGGCTGTAAAGCCAGATTGAAGACGCTGGTATCAATTGAAACTACAAAAAAATAAAAACTGGAATGTCAAGGAGTGTCTTACTAATTTGCCGGGAAGGAAGCTAAATGACGTTTCACTTTTTTGCAAATAGAAATGTGTTATTTTCGCCCATTGTCTTGGAATTGCATGGATTGGGTATGACTGGAGACTCAATGAGCCCCATTGTATTCATGTGTGATGATGTTAGTCATCCTAGTAGCCATTTCACTTTTTGAAACTTGACTGAAATGAGCTGTCGTGACCTCCAGGATAATCACAGGCTCATGAAACTTTGCAACCACAAACTACAGACATAAGGGATTCAGATGATGTATGGCCTTCTTATGCATATTGACAATAAGTGGGTTTCTGAGCAGTTTCCAGAATAGAAGTGCTCGCCATCCAATCGTCAAAAAATGCAATTCTTGCAGAAATCTCCAAATGTCAAAAGTCTCTGATTCCAAATCACAGCATGAATTTTTTCGATGGTGTTCCTCAAGGTCTTGGTGTCATAATGTGGTATTTTGAAAGGGACTTTTGACTATTTTTGATCAATTCTGCGAGTGGTAAAGAAATTGTTAAATTAGCACCCAATCTGTGTAACAAATAGTATCAACACAGAAATTGCTGCAACAACGTTTGGAACAGAAACGAGCCGTTAAATACTTTGATCATAAATGTTGTTAATGCTTAACACACAATTTATTTTACTTAATTAATTTAAATTTTTGATTCACGACTAAAACAACTTGACACAGTGCTGAGCTGCAACTCAAACTATCTCTAGATTCCCAGCTTTCAGATGATGTAAACCACTTTTATGTGGCATATACTGTTGACTTCTAATAACAGAAAAAAAGGGGTGATAAGAGGTTAAGTAATCTGAGCTATAACTGTATCAGGCATGATTCATTTTCTTTCCCAATGAGACTCTACCTCGCCATTAAAAAACAGGAAAGAACTTCCAGCCATGGAGTCGTCCAGGAAGTCGTCGATTTCCACCGACTCCTGATCCACTTGTGGTGGCACCTGCTCCACAGACACGCACTAATGTTCACAGACACACAGAGGAAATATGTCAGCTTCATGTTTGGCCTATGGGAGGTGCTAAAAACCTTGACTTGTGTTTTAGTTCCGGGCAGGTGTGCGTTACCTTGCTTCGGCTCATTCTGAAGAGTGTAAAGACGAGCAGGTAGAGAGGGTAGACGATCAGACAGGTCACCACGCCTGCTGCCACCGTCTCTCCATCCAAAGAGGACAACCTCGACACGGCCCGCGGGCTGCAACACAGGGTAGCATTAAAATGTGGGAATAAAATAATAAAATCAGCAGAAGTTGTAATGTGGACAAAAAGCAGGTAGACGCTCCTGTACCTGTATCTCTTGTCCACCACAATGCTGTACCACAGTGTGTTGGCCAGTACAAAGAGCTGCAGTAACACAGCGCAGCACGTGGCTCTCTGCAGGCGGGTGAACGGGCTGCGGAGGGGTCTCTCCCACAGCGACAGCCACAGGTGACTCTCACACAGCGCCCTCTGCAGCTCGCACCGCAGGCGGCGGGGCAGCTGACGGAGCACAGCCTCCTCTGAAAGAAACAGGAAGAGACGCGCGAGTGAAGCGGCGGCGACCATCAGCGGATGCTTGGTTTACGAACGATTTGGTTGTATTTTCTCACCCGACGCCTCCACCTCAATCTCCACCCGTCCGTCAGTTCTCTCATTGTCAACGGACAGCCACTCCTCAACCAGGAAGTAGTAGCTTCTTCCTGTCTGCAAGTCTTTGACCAAGACGTACTGTAGCATCCATGCTGGGGACAGACCTGAGGAAGGGTCAACAAATGAAAAAAAAAGGTTTAAACATCAGCTGGTTAAAGTCTGTGTGATAACAGGTCTGTGTGTGTTCGTGTGCATGTGTACCCTTGTTGTCATGCCAAAGTCTTATTTTCCAGACGCTGCCCAGGCTGGTGTCCGTGGCAATATGAAAGATGTCGAGGGCGTTGCGTGTGAACGCTCCTCTGCTGTCGAGATGGCGGTGTCCGCTGCGGCTCTCACGTCCATACAAACTGACTCCCACATGAGCCGTGGTGCCTGGCGGGACGGAGAGAGGCTCACTACATCCACTATATCCCCAAACTCTTTCATTTATAGAGATGTTGTTTTTGCTATTCAAATAATTAAGAGAAACTACACTTAATAAAGGATTGTGGTACTATACATACACACATATGCGTCTGAAACTCTCTCTCTAGTTTGTCATTTTTGTTTTTTCATTGTCAATTTTTTATTTTTTTTATTTATCTACCGTATTTCAATTTACTTTACTTTTAAAATGTACACATTAAAATGTTCGATGTGATGAGGCCCACTTATAAATGATCCGACCGACAAGGATTTATGTCAAGTCCAGTGAAGGATAATCTGTAATAGAGGTGATTTAAGCGAATGTTGTAGATGAATGTAGACAAATGTATAGCAATATAAGTGTTGTAGAAGTATTGAATATCTTTTATAGTTATTGTGACTAATATTATTATTTCACCATTTATGTCATGGGAGTTGATTGTATTTATTTATTTTCAATCATTTTAATATTGTTTGTCATAAATTAGTATTTATGTATATATGATGTGTGTTTATATTATTATAATACTGGATATTTGTAAGTATAAATACGATAACTATTTTTTAGATAAAATGTTGAAAGCTCAATTAACATTTTGTAAAAAATAAGTTAGATGTGCACATCTGTCTACTTTGTTTTATTCAGAGTGGGTCTTTTCTTTTAAGGAATGTTTATTTAAAAAAGGATTTTAATCAGATGCATGTTTTCAAGGCAATAAAGTATGAAGTAACTTCAGTAATCATATATTGTACTGTAAATACTCATTTAGCTATGAAATAACACCTACTGTGTCCCCTTGTGATCATGCTGTCAGGTGTCTGAAGGAGTCTCCTCCCTAACTCACCTGACCCGCGGCTCCACCCAGTCTTGACCTGGACCTCGTACTTGAAGAGTCCGTCTTGGCCGCAGAGTGGAACCACACCAGCCCGCCGTAGATCCAGCTGGTCCAGCTTGTGCAAGATGGCTGCTACCACAACATAGCTTAGTAAGCCCAACACACACACCAACAGCACAACCAGGCTTGCTGCACCAGAACGCTCCTAAGAGACAAGAAAAACGCTTTCACGTACTGAATGTGTTTATCTGATGCACGTGCACAAAAGGTGTTTGCTTTCATGATACTGACTGGCACTTTAAAGCTGATGGCGTTGGTCGGTACAAACAGGCCTGCGGCGAAGGCCGTGAGGTGCCTTGTGCGACAAACGGCTCTGCTGGCGTTAGTCTCTGCCAGGGGCACCATGCCATCTGTCCGCCACTGCTTCTCACTCTCACTGAAGTACTGACACAGCGAGGCAAACACCCCGACCTCCAGACGCACACCCACAGGCTGAGAGTCGGGGCTGCAGGCCGTGCTCACGTTGATAAAGTAGTCCAGAGTGGTGTCGTACGACCTGAGCAACACGGGACAGAGGTATTTGGTTGTAAATGAATTGTACAAAAAACAAAATCCCAAATAAATTGCTTGATAACCTGAGAGCTCGACCATATAAGCCCTCAGCTGGCACGAACATCAGCACCTCATTAATTAGTACACATTATATTACTTGATGATCTCTTACTCTGGCGACAGGAAGAAGGTGTATTTCCTGTGGTCGAGATCTTGCCCCCTGGTCATGCTGAGTGTGATTTGTTTTTTGTCCGTGCAGTTGAACTCGTTGGGTGTCTCGTGTGAATGAAGGTAGGCTGTGATGTACGGCTCCTCCGTATCCTCTTCTCTTCTATATTTCTCCCTGCCATCTGGAGAAGGAAAGAAAAACTGGGTCAGTGCAATCAAGAGTCAAGATTTAGATAATTGTCATTCTCCTGTGTACATACACAAAACAAATTAAATGCTGTTCCTTCCAGCCCACAGCAGTGCAACCGGAAATGATAAAATCCCAAGTATAGGACTGTATTAGAGAAAAAGAAACTAATTAGGCCTCTATTTATGAAAACACTTTTAGGAACCATGTTGTGTTTCCAAATGACAAAAATCAGGCAGTTATATAATTCACCACGTGAGGTCAATGACGTGTGTGTATCTAGTATGTAATCTCCCTATTTGGCCAATACAATAGCTTTATGTTGGCAAGCCCATTAGAAACTCTCACAGACTCTCTCATGCGAAAACGACACAGAATTATTGATCCCCGAGAGAAAATTTCAGCATCATAGCTTCTTGGACACATTACAATGAAAGTGAGAATAACGAAAAGGAAGAGGCAACAACAATCTTTTTCATGAGGCAGTCCAACACAACGCTGCTGCTATTACAGCTTCTAAATCTTTTCCTCAAATAGTTTCTTATTTGTTGTTGCCAGTAATATTTTTTATTGAGAAAATCATTCTTTCTTTTTTTTCTTTCTCGTCATTACTCTCATGTATCATTTCAAATATACAAGCACAAATCGTGGGAAAAAAGACGTAGCTAAATATAAAGATACAAACAGGAAACAACTGAACAAGCAACCACTACAAAAAAAAAGGAGGTGGAAAACATCCCATTCATTGATCTTCCTAACATGACAAGAGTAGGGACATTATTTAATTCATTATTTACAACCTAAAAATAAAAGAATAGCTGGGTTCAAGGGCACTCAAGTATTGTAAATATTTAGCCCAATATGACTGAAATCTGCTTACATGCAGCTTTAAAGAAAAGGTACATTTCTCCATTACATATATATATATATATATATATATATACATATAATTTCAATTAAGTATTGTAATATAGGCGGTTCAGAATGTAACCATTTTGTCTGTTATAGTTTTCTTTCTTAACAAATATTTATATCTAACTAAAGTCATGTTTGCAGATAGCAGGCCTAGGGATAGTCCATCGAACCTAAACGGGATCTTGACACATAGTTTAAACACAAACGGAACGTTGTAGGTTTAACCAATGGGTGTGTTTATTGTATTGAAAGCGTTATGTAAAGTATGTATGTGGTGAACGTGAGAGCTCACCCCCCCGAGAGGTGAAGTTGAGCTGCACAAACAGCCCCGCCTGTCGGTTGGCGTTTCCCGTGCTGACCCTGACGATGACGGAGTCACAGTGGCTGATGTTCACAGCTGCACTGGTGGGGAGGACCCCTCCGGTACCAGAGCCCTCAGGACCCGCTTCTGCTCCGCTGCTCCCATTGTTAACAGCGACGGTGATGGCGAGACTCTCGTCCAGTCCGGAGATGGGAATCTGGGTGCCATTTTCAGTGCGGAACTCCATGGATGCCACCTCGGTAGAGACGGTGTAGTTCGCCACGTAGTTGAAGGGGTAGGGGTTGGACTCCACCTGGTGAGGAAAAGAAAGAGGGAGAGAAAATGATAAGAGAAGCTGCGTAGTGGAGAGAAATCTGATGAAGACATGAGAACAATACCACTCGGGACAACTTATTTCTGTGAGTGTGTACTGATGAGAGACTTTGGCACCACTTTGGCACTGAGTCGTCTTTTCCATCATGTTACCTGAAACAGTAGCTGCATGATGCTGTTTCCTGCAGCAGCTCGGTCCAGACTGTAGTTGAATGCTCGGGGGATGGAGAACGGCTGGCACTCTGGAAACATAAAAGAGGAGATTAAACGCTGATATAAGTTACCACCTACGGAAACATAACTTTCGTCATGACACACTAGAACACAAGTCCACCTGGGCTGTTGTTGCCATGGTAGCAGAGCAGGCTCTGGGGGTCCGCCAGTTTTCCAGTGGCAGCGATCTCAGCTCCCCTCAGCACTAACGGCTCCTCGTTGAGCACGCGGGCGTGCATGAGGATCCGCATGAGGACCGAGGACAGGCTGTAGGCCTTGGCTGCCACTCGCAGAGGGTGCGGCTCCAGTGAGGAGGGAGAGGGGTCTAACGGGGGGCCTCCTTGCTCCACAGCGGAGGAGTGAAAAGAGGAGGTGGAGGGGGGTGAGGGGGAATCCAAGTAGGCAGGCTGGAGGTAAGACTGGGATGTTGACTGGCCGACCTGATGGATCAGATCACCTGGAGGGAGGGGAGGATACAAGGTTGGGTTAACAGCTCGGGAAAAACATCACAGTTTCACTGTAGTTTGTTTACTCTCTCAACGTAAATCTTCCAAATAAGGGTAGAAAAAATAGAGCGGTGGTGTGTATATGGCAGGTGGGACCAAGTCATTGTTTTTCAAGTTATAAGTACGTCTCAAGGCTTTGCACTCAAGTTACAAGTCCTGAACTTTGAGCTTCGAGTCTTAAACATTTTTATAATACTCTCCTCACCAATTTTGACCCACGCGTATAATGCAATTTGTTTTTTGTCGACCATCCGCCGACCCAGGACATCCCACAAAATACAAACGTGTGTAGTTTCTCGTACATTTCTTTGCTTTCACACTCACATGTGCAGTACCATACAGTACACGATGTGTGACGCCATATCCGCAGTTATTGTACGCAAACTACATTATCTTTGGTATAATCTTTTCATACTGCTGCTCGGTAACGTTAGCGTTAGTTCTCTGTGGTTCTCTCTAGGAAATGAAGTGTCAAATTGCTTGCATTAATAATGTTAGCTGATATAGGAAATTAATTGATTCGTGGCACACTTTTTTACTAACATACTTTTTAGAAATCCCTTTGGTCTGGGGGGAAGGTATTTCCTTCCTATTTGAAAGCCTGACCACTAGACTACCACCACAGTCAATGTTGCTCATGTCTACTGTACGTGATTCACTGTGTCTGAAGTCACATGAGTTAGCTGACAGGAAGCAGTAAAAGGCCATTGTTTAACTGATGATATATAAGGCAGTACACTCTGAGAGTCCTTCGGAGAACAACTGTTTGGGTCTTCTCTCCTTGCTGCATGAAGCAAAGAGATTTGATTCATCACACAGAGTCTGTCGTGCTTAAGAGAACGAGCAACTCTCAGTATTTTTTAGAAGAATTTCTCCGGCATCAGCCATTTCTTTCTTTGTCTCCTTTTAAGAACCAAGTACGTGATCTGGTTATAAGCAACAGCATCAAAGAGGCATTCCCCTCCGCTTAGCAACACACTGGTATTATTAAAAGACTTGTTGCTAGCTCCTAATTAATGTTACATTTTACTTTCAGTCAGACACAACAACGTTGTTCTAAAAAGATGCCGGTGCACAGACAGAGACGCAGGAAACTCTCTCTCTTACCCATGATGTTCAGGATGTTGTCGGCTATCTCAGTCGGAGTGACGGTGCCCTGCTTGGTGTCAGTTTGCAGTATCTCAAGCATGGACTCCAGCTTGTTCAGAGTGCTGTTCTGACACTCCTCGCAGATGAACTCTCGACTCACCGCCTGAAAAACACACATACACACACACACACACACACACACATTTGTTTCCTTCTTTTCTGGCTTTATTCTTTGCCTTTTCCAATTGCCCTTCTTTCTTGATTTCTTCCCCCCACCCGCCCGTTTTTCTTTCCTTCCCGGCTCGCCTCTCTCTAATCCGGCTCACCGTGCACTGAGCCAAAGCAGCGGAGGTCTGCTGGATGTCGTTAACAGTGGTCAGGTCGAGAGCTGTCAGCGCTCTGGTGATGTTGCTGCGGACTTGGACTCGGTAACCGCGCTCTGCTCGGGAAACACGCACGGTCTCCCTGCTCTGCTCATACTGAAAGAAGGTAAATACAGATATATGTATCTTTCAACTGATGAACTGGACGGATACATTCATTAATCGGGTGGCGAGGCCTCTCCTACCTCATTCAGAACTGTAATAAGAGCCAACGATAACTCTCGGACCCTCTGGGAGTCTCCCTGCTCCAACAGCTTTTTGAGTTTGCTGTCTGTCAGCTCATACAGCCAATGGGGAAGGCTGCTGTACTCAGGGGGCGGATCTGGCAGCACAACTTCGATGGATCTGGACACAAACACAAGAAGCACTGTTTACTGAATATAGTGCTTTTAACTTTGCTGTATTTATATGGACTCAGACGTGTTTCTCCAGTGCTGATGGCTTTATAAATCGTGCTAGTTAACCCTGCCCTAACAAATATACTCACAATAACAGTATAGATTTTAAATATTTCCTTCTTTTTTTTCTTGTAATATTGATGATGCACAAAGACTGAGATGGCTGTTCACATGTAAAACACATCAATTATCCGGTTAAATAGAGAAAGCCTGGGAGAAGAGAAGAAAAGCTCTTTACTGAGATAATCTGTAAATATTTAATAGTTTTACATTTGAACAGCTCATTCGGGATATAGATTTCGTTTGTTTAGATTTTTTTTTTTTTTGTCTGTTCTTTTCTTTTTTCGTTTTGTATATGCAAGACCGGATGATGTATGTAAAATAAAGTTGTCTTGTAATCCCATGTGGGATGAGCCAAATGTTTGACATGACACAGAAATAAAATTAAAATAAAAAAATGAAATGAAGGTACAATAGAAATGAGTTAGATCAACATCCGTTATTAAGCTTTGTGGTGAAATAAGACGGGAAGGACAGAAGTCGACAACAGAACAAAAGATCCTTGGAGATGGAGGAGATTTACTGCCTCTCTCAGAAAAAGAGTAACTTCAGTAATACACAGACCTAGCGGGCTATGGTAGTGAAGTTGAAGGACTGGATCCGATTAATTGGTCTCACTGACCAAAGTAAGTTTCACTGCGTAAAATGTAGTTACTTGTTGAGTGCAGTGGTGGCAGCTCCCTGGTGGTCCTCCACCGTGATGGATACGGCGACACGGTGGCGGGCTGAGCTGAAGCCCGGGGGCAGGAAGGCGGAGTGCTCCGGGCTGCTGCCTTTGTACACGCAGAAGTCCTCGCAGTAGTCTTCTCTGCAGCGCGTCACCTGTAAACTGTAGAGCAAAGGAGTCTCTGAGGCCCCGAGATCACTGTAACCTGGAGGCAAGAAGAAAGAAGAGACAACGATCTTGGTAAATTTGCGATGAGGGATGAAGGGAGAAAATCTGCTAATTAGACGGGACAGATTTAACGAAATCTAAACTTGGAAACAAGAGTAAAGTAAGCATTCTGGGATCCAAGCTGTGTGAGACCTGAGCAGCTGAAGTGCACGCGGTCCAACAGTGTGCGTATCCTCCAGACTTCGCCGTCTCCCTCCCAGTGCTTTACCCCCGCTTCTCCTCCCCCTCTCAGGCGACACTTCCCACCAGCCGGGGGCATGTTGTGGTGTAGAGTGATGGAGGCAGCGCCGTCGCCATCCAGACTGCCGTCGGTCACGTGCAGGGTGAAGTTGTAAGAGTTTCCGACGCGCAGCACGCCCTGCCGCAGCACCAGATTCATGCCGTCACTTCCTGTGGTGGTGGAGGAGGAGTCCAGAACCAGAGTCTCGTTCTCCAGCGTCATGGCACTCCAGCGCTGAGAGGCAGAGAGTGAAAGACTTTAGTAAAAGGCATTAATTCATTATATGAGCATGGTTAAGCCATCCCAAAAGCCTCCATTAAAAAGGTAGGTAATTCATGTTTCTTTTTGTTAATTGTTTTGATGTTTGCCTTAATGTGTTTGGTTCATTACACAAGTGTGGAGACAGCAGTGACGGGCAGTGTCAATTAAATACATGATTAGTTAAAGGCTATTAGCGGCGTCTTTTTTTCTGACTAGCAGGTTATGAAAAGGGGGCAATTAGGTCGAGGATGACTTTGAGAGGCACAATATGAGGCACAAGACAGCTTTAAAAGAATAGTTCAAAACACATGTTTTTGAAAAGTACTTAATAAATACTTACTTACTTACTTTGAGGTACGAAAGCCCTGAGAGGCAAGTGGGAGAAACATTATTCTGGCGATCTATTATTGAAAAGTGGATCAACATTGTTTTCTCTCCTGTGTTAATGACTTAAGAACAGGTGAAGAAAAAAAAAATTTGGCATTTTTTTCCAACTGTTCTTTGGTCGTAAACACAGGAGAGAAAATTTAGAAAATGAAATCGCCAGAAAAAAGAAAGTCTTACTTGCTTCAGGGCTTCCATATTGATAGCTTTCCTACAGGCTTTACAGAGCATTAAATAGGTTATTCTACCCGTCGGATGACACATGTACATCTGAAAACTACATGTACTGAGTTATATGCAAAGAATAAGAAACTCAAAATAGCCCTGCGCTGTATGGAAACTGAAGTACAGAGTAATTATAAAAAGTGACCTAGCTTAGAGTACAGCTGAGTCAGCTGTTATGTGCAGTTTGAGGCCCCGTGACTCAACAAGTGTTTTGTCTTTCAAAATGTTTTCCTGTGTTAGATAGAACCAAACATATTGGCTCTGGCTCCAGTTGTACATACAATGACCTCATTCCCCCGCCTGCATCACAAATGAAGGAGAGATGTGGAGAGAACGGATCAAGAAATGCTGATTTCACGGTCGTTTCTGTGGTGCAGTGACGTCTAGGCCGTGAGGCATAGAGTTGGATTTGAAATGTGTGCGTGTGCCTCTGTGTGTGTGTGTGTGTGTGTGTGTGTGTGTGTGAATGGACTGCATTTATACAGCGCTTTTCCAATCTTTGCAATCACTCAAAGCGCTTTACAACACGTCAGCATTCACCCATTCACACACATTCATACAGAGTCAGAGGCCACTGTACAAAGGGCCACATGCTCATTAGAGATAACCATTCACACACACTCACACACACACCGTTGGCCATCAGGAGCAATTAGAGGTTCAGTATCTTGCCGAAGGAGACTTTGACAGAGGCTGGAGATCGTGTGTGTGTGTGTGTGTGTGTGCGTGTTTGTTTACCCCACGGTGAAAGCCCTGGCAGTTGGTGCAGGTTCCTCTGAGGTAGACATACGAGTTCTGGCTGACCTCGTAGATGGACTGGGCCTTACAGGACACACACTCCAGAGACACCATGGGAATATGGCCACTCTGGACGAGCACCTGTCACATACACACACACACATAAATGCCGTCAAATGTAAGCAATTCAGGCAGAGACTAGGGTGCGGTCAATCCGATCAGAAAGCCGACCCAGGACATTCCTCAAAATACAAACGTGTGTAGTTTCTCGTACATTTCTTTGCTTTCACACTCACATGTGCAGTACCATACAGTACACGATGTGTGACGCCATATTTAGTTTGGATAGAACACATTGACTTTCTTCCAATTTTCTACTTTTCCTTTATCCAATTATCTTTTAACCGTTTAATGTTATCTTGTATTTTTATTCCATCATATAGAGTGATGGCTCTATTCTGGCAGCAGCTTATCCTGAGCTGCTGATTAATGAACACAAGATAAGAATACAGAACACGAGAAAATGTCATCATGCAAGAGTGTCTCTGTCTGTCTCTCTCTCTCTCTCTCTCTGTCTCTCTTTCTCTCTGTCTCTCTCTCTCTCTCTCTGTCTCTCTTTCTCTCTGTCTCTCTCTGTCTCTCTTTCTCTCTGTCTCTCTTTCTCTCTGTCTCTCTGTCTCTCTCTGTCTCTCTTTCTCTCTGTCTCTCTCTGTCTCCCTCTCTCTCTCTCTCTCTTTCTCTCTCTCTCTTTCTCTCTCTCTCTCCCTCCCCCTCTCCCTCCCTCTCTCCCCCCATTAACAGAAACAGTGTATTTGACCTCCCAGAACACGGGAGTTGCTGGTCTACCGCTGCCTCGATCACTTAGTTTCTTTGTGTTATTGTGTGACTTTTGTGAGTCTGAACTGAACCTTTAAACCAAATGAATTGTGTTTGTTAATGGAGTGTGGTGGCTTTGAAGAGAGCAGAGATAAGGGCTTCAGTTGCACGTTGGAAATAGCCATTTTTACAGCAAGGTAAATATAGCCTCCCCGACAACGTACACTTAGACTGATATTTTTTTTCTTAGGTGGCTGAAATTTGTTTTGCTGCTGCCATCATACCGCCATCTACTGAAGGTAATACACCGGCTCTGGATAAGTACCTTATACAACACCACTTCAAATAATACGAATGATCCCTTTAAGCATGACCAAATGGAAGCTGAAAATATTGAACATCCTCTCTGTGACTCATTGCTAAATTGTTACTCAAATAACAACCAATGCTTGAACTACATCTTCCACTGTGCTCCACCATGAACACTTCCTGATTGCTAGGTGCCACACATTACAGAGGCAGCCACAGCTCTTACGGCAGAGAGAGTGAAAGTACGGTGACAGATCACTTCCAAGATGCTCAACATGATAATGTTACCTAAAGAAAAGATAAACATGGCACTACCCTTAAACAGGACGTAACACGGGATGTAACAGGGGCGTTTAGAGACAAAGGTCTCACTTGTTTATAGTCATTATAATAAGATATTAGAGTTAGACAGATGAATCAACAAGGTGATAAATATGGTCCTCTTTGTATCAGAGGAGAGAAATGCACATGTTGTTATTTATCGCCAAGATAGGCAAGTTATCTACTCATACCACCAGCCTTTTATTTTTTCTGTACCAGCGATTACAGCGTTAGATCAGCGCTAGTCGGATTATTTTAAATGACCCCAGGGTGAGCTCTGAGCTTGGTAAAACTGCTTTCTCTTTCTATGCAGTCTTGAGAAGTACTTCTTCCTTCAGAACCTTTGAAGGTCTTTCCTCTCGAAGGAAATGTTGACCGTTGACTCCGATGGAATATGTTATGGATATATCTGGTCAGGCCTATACGTCTTTCCTCTTTTACTATTTCCCTTCTTTTACTTCTACCATGTGAAAGAAAGGTTTATGTGAAACTGCTTGTGCTGCCGTCTTGACCAGGACTCACTGGAAGAAGAGATATTGAATCTCAATGGAACATTCCTGGCTAAATAAAAGGATAAATAAAATTAAGAAAACATAAAATCGCCCAATATTAGCCTATTGCTGATGTATTGTATCGCTGTAATGTTGGCCTAAAAGTAACAAAAAAATGTCAGCACAGAAATGCCAAACTATATTTATATCTATATAAAAAATATATATGTAATTTGTGTAGCAGACCAATGTTAATTTTCCTCTCTTGATTCCCATGTATCTTGTGATCGCTCAGATCAATTTTGTGATTCCAGAAATGGAATATAATATTCATAACTATGTTTTCATAACTACATAAGATATGCCATGTTGCACCATAATATTTCTACAGTAGCCCAGAAAGGACAAACCGAGCTCTGGCTCTAGAGAGGGCCTTTTCTCGTTTTTACATTACACGAAGGCCACTGTTGTTCTTCGACGGACTTGTAAAGGGAGGGGTGAGCGGAGGGGTATTCAGTTGGTTGAAATACGAAACCTCCCCACTAGATGCCACTAAATCCTACACACTGGACCTTTAAACGACACATGTTTTCACGTGTGTAGGACAATGTGTGCACTTACAGTCTGTGTGGTGGACTCTGGTGCCATGCCGTCTTTGCAGATGGTCAGTCTGAAAGTGTAGTCGACGCCCGCCTCCAGCTCGGAGCCGGAGATTCCCAGCACCGGGTCGTTGGTGCCTAGGCCGAAGTTCAGACTGGAGCAGTGCTCTGCACCCTGAGAGGGAGAAATCACGCCATAATTTTAGATGCGTTTTGAATCAGCAGTACTGATATTCAGAGTAAAAGTAAACAATATATTGAGAGAAGTGGGTTAAATTGAGATATAGCTTCACAGGAATACAGCCATTAAATCTAGAAAAAGACACTCAAGAGGCCCAATTAGACAAGTGTAACTCAACTTCTTTTCAGGCAAGGCAAGTTTATTTATATAGCATATATAGCACAAGTCTTCAGGCTTGTTTTTAAAAAAGTGAGAGTTGCAGCGGAACTGCAGTTTTCTGGGAGTTTGTTGCTGCAGCCAGGATCTAACACCACAGAAGACTCACCCCCGTACTCATGAATTGACTCAGAGTTGATCTTTTGGTCGTCTTGTTTATACAAGCCCTCCATAACCTAGCTACTTCATGTCTGTGATAAGTTTCATTTTGTGTTCCAGGCTGCTTTCTGTTAGATGAAAGGAATAGTATCAGATCCTGATTTTAGAACGACAAACTGTACACAAATTGATGTTTTTAACCTGACTTTTAAATTGGGATGATTACATTTCCTCAGATTTGGAGTAGTAAAAGTAAGAACAGAAAAGAAAGTCAACAAACAAGCCCTCCGTTTGTTCACCATTATCACATTGCTGCTGATTTGAAAATCAGTTTTTAAAATCTTGCTGGTAAAGATGAAAACGGGTGGTCATTAACTACTACTCACAAATGTTGTGGTTTTAGACTTTGTCTACTTCAGGGAAAAGAAAAAAAGATTACATTGTGTTAGAGTGAATGTATTTTCTCCTTTTTTAAACCAACCCTATCTTCTCCTATGATTATATTTGTATCCAAGGTCAAGGAAGTGTACACCACTATCAGATCAGTGTCCTTCTTTTTCAGCAGCACTACACAACTGTGTGTGTGTGTGTGTTTTGTTTATGTGTGTACTGTAATTGTCAGGGTGGGAAGAAAAGCACCAGCTGTGGAATGCTGAATTTATCTCTAAACAGTTACATAAACCTTTAAATGCCTGTCTGCTTAAATGCACACGCACGCACGCACGCACGCACGCACGCACGCACGCACGCACGCAC
>CALSCE010003134.1:9380802-9398490 GCA_943593645.1 Bovichtus variegatus
CACACACACACACACACACACACACACACACACACACACACACAGAGGAAAGTGGGAATCTTCTCTGACGAGGCAATAGAGGGGTTTTTGGATGAGGAGAAGTGGAAACTTAAAACTCAGGAAGCCTCTCTGGACCAAGAATGGTGAGAGTGGAAGGAAACTAAGTGAAAGAGTGCGCCATAGTCGGGGAGGGTGGGAATGTGAAAGAGGGAGGGAGGGAAAAGAGTAAAAGAGAAGAAGAAAAAGGGGGAGAAAAAAAGTACAGGGGAAACGGCCGAGCAGAAGGGAAAACTCCTGTCAGCAATCTGCTCTAACCACAAAGTTATAAATCCAAGGGCTCTGCATGGTTTGACTGCTGCAGTGCTATTATGGCGCACAGGAAGACAAAACACAGAGAAAGGAGAGAAAAGAGAAAGAAAGAGGAACAGATAGAGGAGAAGGAGCAGTCAAACACAAACAGATGCGCTGTGTTTTCACTCAGCCTTAAAAAGAAAGAGAAGAAGAGACAGAGAGAAAAAGAGGCCGTTTTTTTAAATTATATTTATGCTTTACAAAACACACCACAGAAAGGTATCTATCTATCTATCTATCTATCTATCTATCTATCTATCTATCTATCTATCCCCCCCCCCCCTCTGTTCATACCGGAAGGTGGCGGCCACAGACATGTCGACGAGCACAGAGGTGGTGAGAGTCTGAGTGGAGCCCTGAGGGACCACGTCTGGCACACCCTTCACTGTGAGGTTGGCCATAGGCTGCAGCCGGTCCACGGTCACGTTGAAATGCTCTGTGAGAGTGCTGACGTGGTTAATGGCCGTCACCTGGAAGAGAAGCCACATAAGGACAGCTGGTAAAGACGTTTTGCGTGACATCTACAGTGCAGCATTAGCTTTAGTTGTGAAAAAAAAAAACGCTTGATGCGATTTATCTAAATGGAGCTGAAGCCATTAGTCTATTCAACAATAAGTCTATCCACCCAAATGAATCTGCAACTACTTTGATAATCAGTTAATCCTTCAAGTCATTTTTGAAATGGACTGCAGTCACTTAAACAAATGACTGAAATGTAATCCTTTCAGTCATTTTTTAGGCTACAATAGAAAAAAAAAAAAAAAAAACTTTCTTCAATGTGAGTATGTGCTGTTTTTTGTCTCTATGATAGTAAGTTGAATTTAAGGGCTAATTAGACTTCAGACAGATCAAGCTGTTTGTTTGACATTTAAAGATCAACAATTATTTGAGAAAATAGTCAGCTAATGACATAATAGATAGTGAAGTGAGTGAGGGGCGAACTCACAAAAGGATCGCCGATAAACCTGCACAAGGAAGACGAAGAGAAACCGTGTAATTGTCAAAGCACCCGCAAAGGGTAAAATGCACTCCTAACTGCGCTGCCATGCAAATAGCGTTTCGGCGCTGCTGTGCTATTTGCACATACTTAAATGAGGTAATATGCATTGATTTGGCACAAAATGTGCTCCTTTCTAAGCAAATGAGCCTTCACAAATATCGGTGCTAAAATCCACATACACTTCTACAAGTTCTCTCCGTCACGTTCAAATGTCTTGCCTGAAGCTTTGAGGAATGCATCTGCACCTCGTAGGTCAGGACCTGTGGCACCGATCTTTTCTTTTTCTCTCTGCCATTGTTCTGTTTACTGTGTTCTTGGCGCAAAGGGAACATTTATACTTTGCAAAAAAAAGGGGCGAATTGCGCTTTAATATTATTAGCGTAATGTCTTCTGAGAATTGGACCTTGAGACGGGGAAGATGTGATTGAAATGATGCACAATTCATGGTGCGATCAGCGGCCGCAATCCATCCTTTGTGAATTCACCCGCGAGTCTCCAGGAACAAATGTTCCAGGAAGGTCTTCAAGAAAACTTTGGTGATTTTCTGATGATGCAGGGAGGGTTGTTATGAACAATCCTGACATGCTTATGAATACTGCATTAATACAACATCATCGAGTCAGTTTGCATGTGCAATAGATTTTTTTCTTTAGGATGTAATTAACAGAAATACAATAATATCTAAAAATCTATTTAAAAAAAAAATCCATGTTTTCCAACGCTGACAGTTATATTTGTTGCAAAGGTTGATTGTGTGATGCTTGTTAAAGTTGCCTCAGTCCAATCAAAGCGGAAGTTGTTTAATTTGCATACATTTTGTCAGTGTTTATAGACGGCCCATTTCAAAGCTGGATATCAAAAACAAACCTCATACACATTAAATTAAAACAATTCATATTCCGGCATGAATGGTAAGAGAGAGGACATCTGGCAGGATGACTTGAACAGTAACTTACTGTGAGCTTGTAGACGGCAGCGTGCTGGTAGATGACGTTGAGGACAGTGTTGTAATAGGTGAAGTACGGCTTGTCATCCACTGTCCATTTAAATGTGGGATTTGAGCCTTCAAGCACTGATGCTGTGTAGCTCTAAAACACACACAATACATACATATACAGAGATGTTAAAAAGACAGTAATATCAATATCAATATTTTAACTCATAATACAACTACCAGTGAAGTAAACGCAAACACACACTCACCACGACTGACTCCATCAGCACTCTGTGTGCAGGGTGCGGCTGCACCATCAGTCCTCTGAGCGGCTCTTCCAGGCGGACTAACACAGACAGGCTGGCCTCAGTCACGTTATTATGGGCCTCCAGCTCCACCTGCACTGGACTCCCCTGCTCCTCCGTCCCCAGGCTCAGCTCCAGCACTGCATACAGGCTGGGCTCTGCGATCTCCACCCCGGACCCTGAGCTCGGCCCGGGCCGACAGAGCGCTGGGCTGGAAGAAAACTCTTCGGGACAGTCGGGCTGGAAGGTCACGCTGCGATTACTGTCGCGCCGAGAGGCCTTTGTTAGGTAGCTAGACCGGACGCGGAGCAGCAGCTGGGTGTCGTTGGGCTGCAGGTAGAGGGTGCCATTCTGGGGAAGGGGGTGGAGGATCGTCAAACCCAGAGGAGGCACCACACGCAACGGGCATGATGCTAAGGCTGGGTATGATGGCTCAGCTGAAGTCACCTGGAATTTATCAAATGACATTTTGTCTTAATTATTTTGTTAATAAAAGAGTATTACCAATACATGAAAAAAAGGAGGTATAGACAAATAAATCATTCATATAGGAAACACTTAATGGATGCTGATAAATGCAAAAAATATTAGTCAATCTTAAAAAAAGAGATATGTCGAAATTTGTCAGATGCATGCTGGGATTTGACATAGAGTTTTATTGTATTACCAGCAGGCTGTAGAGTCCAGGCTGGGGTAGACCAGCAGACAGCTGTGCTCCCTGTAGCTTAGTCTCACTATGTCCCGCATAGAGCACTCTGATGGAGCAAACTACTTCCTCCAGCCAGCTTCCCTCTCCATCCTCCACCAGCGCCTTCACGTCAAGCTCAGGGTCAGGCAGAGGGTCGGCATCGTGGTCGGCCGAGGTGCCTGTTGACCGTCCCGTGTTGTTGATCCAAAACCACTCTGATTGGTTGAGGGCTAAGACAGGTTGTCGCCACAGTGAGTGTGGGGACGATTGGCAGCGGAGAAGGGAGGCGGGGCCAGCATCGTGCTGCAGGGCGATGACATCACCACGGGAAACCAGGAGGTCCTCCAGCTGTTCTTGTACCTGGGAGAAACAGGGATCAGGAGGGTGCAAGTTAGGCCTCGTACAACAGCTGCAATGCAATAAAACACTGTTTAAAAAGGTATAATATGTAACTTTTCCACAATAAAATGTCTAAAAACGAATAGAACTATGTGACAGAAAGAAATCCTGATTTTAATCAAGTTAACAGTCTGAATGGACTTTTTATCCAGTTCCACATTATACACTTTTTAATACTTGGTCGTTTTTTTTTTTATTTTGAAGTCTTGATCCTAAGTTATCAGAGAAACAAGCTGAGCAAACGTTAGCGGCAGCCAAACAGCGTCGAAGAGTCAGTGTTTATAGTGGTTTTAATCAGCGGGTCCGTTTGTTTTGGAGGAGGAAACATCTGCGGATAATTCCGCTCCCGATGAAAACCTCCCGAACAATGAACACTGAAGGAATCCTAACCGGGAGAAGCTGAGTGCAATGACGACAATGGTGGTGAAGACAATTACTCCCATGATCCCACGCTACTTCACAACGTAACCAAACTCCGTCTTTTCTTAATGTTTTGATTGAGGAAGGAGTGGCAGGAAATGACACACATTACTCAAATTAAAGCTGGCAGGTTGGTTGGTATTACTACGTTTCAAACACTTACACTTACACTCACATACTCTATGGGAAATCCTCTCACCAGTATGTGTGCTGCTGGTCCCGCCGGTAGGTTGAAGACCACCTCATTCTGTAGGGTGTATCTGGGCCTCAGCGCCCCAGGGGGCAGGCGGTGAGTCTGGGTGCAGTTAGGACAGGAAGAAGGCTGGCAGGGACTAGAGAGGGGCAGGCACCGACGCTGGAAGGGACACCACTGCTCTACTGGGGGGCAGGAGGGGGGATCACTGCTCCTCGTGTCATTGGGGGCACAGACAGCCACCGGGGCACACACTGGACCTCCACAACCTGAGACACAACATGAAACATTTACTTTTCATTGAACTTTAGATATATTAAAAGAAGAAGAAGAACTCTTATTCCCTTTAGCTGCTTTATATTAAACTAGCTGATCCTATGTTTTGTAGGCCAATGTACAATCTGAAAAGTAACTATAGCCGGCAAATAAATATAGTGGAATGAAAAGTACAATACCTTCTTCTGAAATGCAGTAAAGTAGAAGTATACAGACAGGTTGCACCACTGAGTGTAATCTATTCCTATAAGGAATTATTTTCTCTGTTTAATAACAAAGGCTATTTTTAAAGGAGAAACACTTTTGTCACTTTGACTCAAACAAGCATATTGGAGCAAAACCGCGGATAAAAGCAATGAATTACTGTATAAGAGATGAAATGAAACAAGTATAACGGTCTCTCCAAAACAAGCCACAAGGTCTGCACTAGTGGAATCTGAATGTGCGTGTGTATTTGTAGTGGGGACATAATTCGCGTGCCGGGCCCTTCTCCGTCTCCGTGTAGGGTAGAGTAAACTTTCTTTCTGTCATTAATAGTCCAGTTATCTCATCATCTCTGCGTTCACAAATTCCAAATGTAAGCTCCACAGAAAACGCTCTCTCATGTCTTGAACAAGCCTCTCTGTGGACTTCTGTTTCTCTGTATCTTTCATGTGCATCCGCTCGGTCTATCCTCTGTCTATTGCACGTCTCTGCTGCGACGTCTCGGTGGACAAGTCAAAAAACAACAACACAGAAAGCATCTCAATTTGTGGTGCATTGTGCAGTGTTGCAGTTACATGTCGCGTGTCTGGACGGGGACAGGAAACGTTCAGAAGGGAGCTGACCTTGATTGGTCTTGTACCTCCTCTCCTGTTATGCCCTACTTTCTGTCTCCATTTAAACTTTACTTTCATCTTGACGTACCAGACAACTTCAGGTCAGTGTGTGCGTGTGTGTGTGTGTGTGTCTACGTGGATGTTTTGGCTAACTGGAGGTGTGGGCGCAGGTGGCTTATGGTCTTATGGTTCAACACCTGCTGACACTCACCAGTAATGTGCGGATGTTTTCACGTTTGGAGTTACGTGTGCGCGTGTGTTCCTGTGTTTGACTCACTGGGTAGCAGCAGGTGCAGGCCGGGATAATGACAGTGAGGTCTGTAGGTCTGGAAGCGGACGTGGATTTGTGAGCCGAGTTCCTGAGCGACAAACTCTAGAGACGACAGCCGACCTGCCTGAACAAAGCTCAGAGCCGGGAACAGCAGCACCTGAGTGGAGGAAAAAACAGAACGTTCGATGAAAAGAAAGTTTGAGGTGCGACGATTGAATAAACAAGCTGAGATTCCTCCTCACCTCTATGCCACCGCTGGGAGGTTGTGGGGTAGAGAGCAGAGCGGGTGGGGCGCGGTGCAAAGGATTATTGGAGGGGAAAACAGCCAGGCCCGCACTGTAAATCCCTGCATCTGGAACACGCACTGTAGAAGAGAGAATGACGCCAATGTGCCAAAAGAGGAGGGAGGATTAAGGGATTTAAAAAGAGGCAATTTATAAAAACTGATGATGGAGAGAAAGATAAGAGAGGTGAGAGAGAGAGAGAGAGATCAAACCCCTGAAGACTCAGACCGAACAAAAGTACGGTTAAAAATATTAAAGGAAGAACACTTAAGTGCACGATGTATCTGCTCACTGGGGACTGACACGAACACTGAATCAAAGGCAGACTGGACCAAAGAAACACAGGTAGACTGTCAGTCAGGCAGACACACACACACACACACACACACACACACACACACACAGACTACAACCTCACATTTACGCTTCATTTCATTTTTGACTTCAGCCTCATTAAGACTTTTCCTGTGGAGGGAACTTAAATCCAGGTTAACTTCTGCACCAAGCAGCATGTTACATCATGCGTTACTTTACGAGACACCGACACACAACATTTTACAGCAGAACATTTTCTATTTCACGACGATAATTGAATCAGAAGGCTTTCACTGACTCTTCCGAGGCAATATCGACTCCACTTTACATCGAGATGTGATAAAGGTTTCAAAATTGTAGCAATTTTGCCTCAGCAATTAAATGTGCTCCATCTTTAGCCCACAGCGAGTATAGGTATCCATCTGGCACGTGTAAAAAGGACTTTATGAAGCCTGTCTATTTTAAGAAATTGAATGTTTTAGTCTTATGTCGGTAACAAAATAATGACATTTATCATGTTAGGTCTTTTTTTTTTTTTTTTTGCTATTCCCTAACAGAAACAAATCCTTATCAGTATAAAAAAAGAGTATGGTATAATAAAAGTAAAGTATTAAGCAATAATATCCTGATGCCACCATAATAGTGCAGAACATTCTCTGGATGCTTCTTACACACGGAGCAATTTGTATCAATGCCAAGTGCCCTTCAATTTTATATGGTGCCTCAAGGATCTCGTGCTTGCGGTTAGTTATGAAGTGGTCCGTTTGCGTATCCTTTCCGTGTTTGTTTGTGCCACATTTTAATTGACATAAAATGTATAATGCAGAAAGTTGAAATTCTTTCTGCTCTTCGTCCAGAACCACTAAGGCGCAGAGAGATTTGGAGATATTGCATTTGCATTGAATCTGTATTTTTGTGTGTCCGTGTGAATGTTTGGCGCCTACCTTGAGGGCTATACTGGCAGACATAGGCCCGTTTGGCGTTGCACGGGTGTGAACTGGTCAGAGCGCGCTGATCGAGGGACACGCACAAGTTTCCGCGGGAGATGGGGGAACGTGGCGGCAGACCTTCCTCTCCCTCCTGCGCCTCTGAGCCGTTCACCCAGCGCAGCTTGCCTGGAGAGTCGACGTCACTCAAGCCCAGCCACGCACCTCGCTCCCTGGGAAAGGAATAGGAAGGGAACACACAGATTACCACAGCGCCTGCTTGACATCTAGCTATATGAGAAGAAATATGAGAAGCTAAATATGAGAAGAAATCCACATAAAAATGTATCATATGTGCATTTTTCCTACAGTGCTGTTAGACAGAACAACCCAACACACAAGCCTCGTTACAAAACACTGCAGGGTTGAATGAATGTGCTCAATAACTGACATTGAAGTCCGTGAAATATGAACCAGCTTGCCATCAACAATCAATGATTTCAGGGGAGAGAAAGCATGAAAATGAGCTTTGATTGAACCCCAGCGGGATGTGGGATGATAAAATGGATTTTCAATCCAGGGGTCTACTAATGGACTGCACATTTTCTTCCGCTTCCATCTGCCATACACCTTTAAACTAAACCAAAATGGTCTTCCTTCCATAAGAAAAGCTGGTGTAATGATTTACTATGATCTAAAGGCAGGCACAAGATAATGGAAGCAGGCCAAACATTTTAGACATTTTGTTTGATGATGGACTTCCGGAAATCCACCTGGATAAAAGCAATTTCCTTTCCTGTCTTGTTTTCTTTTCTTTTTTTTGGCCAGTCTTTCTATACAGGCTGACTACTGACATCTGTGAAAACGACATCTGAAGGAGTGGAAAGGGGTTAAAAAATACAAGCAGAGAGAGAACAGGAAAAAAAAGGGTCTTTGTGGCAAAAAACCAAGACCTGATTTAACAAAAAAAAAATAAAAAAGGCCTCCTTATATAAGCGAGTGGGTGGAGGAACACATGAGCGGAGGAGGAGAGAGGGGATAAGCTCCATCTGCAGCAGGTTTTTTATTCTCTCATCCACTTTGCTCGTCGAGGGCAGGGCCTCGACCTTCACATTAACACATACACACACCATGACTGTGGACTCCTCCTCCCAGGGTGTTAAAGTTACAATGCAGCTGTGCTTTTACAGATGTGTTTTTTCGCGACCCTCTCCGACCTGAACACCAAAACTGGGGGCCTTCAGACCAGCACAAGCCCAGAAACTTTTTCAACAAAAAAAAGCCAAATCCAGAGCTCATCACGATGACGTACAGTGCATGTACAAGTAAAGATGCATTAATATTTTTGTCGAGTCACTGTATCTATGACAAAGAAAGAGGCAACAAAAATCGTTTTCATCCAAACCTTGTAAGGTAAAAAAAACTTCAACATCCGTTTTTGAGTATTTGATGTCTGTCACAATGTTGCTTTGGCTGTCGCTGATGCAAACAGCAACATGAGGAGAACTATTAAAAGCGTCAGTGATGACACAGGTCATCTGTTCAGTACCTGACAGTGTTATTGTATAAATAAAAAATAAAAAATAAAAAACACAGACAGAAATGCTGAGATCTGACATTTCTGCAGCCCATACAGACAGAAACACTCACTGTGTGACTTTGGGTGCCAGCAGGTTACGCAGCGTGTCACTCCTGACTATTGCCAGATCCCCACCGCGGTCCGAACACTGCTGTCGAGCGTCAGTCCAGCTCAACTCCCCTGGAACGATCTGGAAACAGCGCGAGGACTCGCCGTGGTACACGCTGTCCTTTGGGCAGTGAGGGGAGGCTGGTAGACGACAGAAACATTCACATGGATTCTCAGATCTTTTGATGTCACACTTTCCAACATCATGGAAAAATATAAAAACATGATCTTCAAAAGATTTGACTTCTAAAACTGCTTTTCGAAGCTTTCAAAAGTCAGAATACACTCCTGCTTTACATGTTGATAGGTACAAAAGCCTACAGGTACAGTATTAATCCTACATTATACATGTACCGTATAGCAGTGGTTCCCAACCGGGGGTACGGGGACCCTTTGGGGTACTTGATGGGATTGCAGGGGGTACGTAGAAATATTATGGATTGCAATTTATTTCCACACAAAAAACATTTTTGAATCAAGTTTCATAAGCCTGGTTCTAGTCTAGTTCCGCGTAAGCGAATAACAGTTCCTCTCGAGATGGTGTTGATTGTAACACCACTGTAGTTCACGTTCACGCTGCGGCGGCGCGCATAGCAATAAGCTAACATTAGCTGCAAACTGGCAGTGAAAATGGATGCGTGGTTAGGCAGGTTAAACGTACAGCTACCGGTACCGTCGCTGCGGAACCAGGTTTAGGAGAGACCACTGAAGAAAAAAAAAGACCCAACACCAGTTCAGTGAGAAATACATTCCTCATGGATGTGCTGGTACATCTGATGATCCACGCAGCCACAGTGGGGTTTTTTGCGGCGAAGTGCTGGCAAATAATTCTATGAAGCCAGTGCACCTGCAGCTCATTAAAAGCTGTTGTGACTTAATAAAAGATGTTGAAACTGCTAGAAGTGAGTCTTAATATAATGTTTTTCACTCACAATAAGTGTAAATGTCAAGCTTAAATTCATTTGTATTAATGGTGAGTTATACAAGTGATTTTCATTGATTTAATGAGCAGTTGGGTTGAATACAATTACAAAGGGTTTAATACAAGAAAGAATGTAGGCGAATCATCACAGATGAGGCTGCTTATGGGTATTAAGGGGTACACAAGACAAAACAGGTTGGGAGCCACTGCCCTAAACAATGTTTATTGTTACTATTTCTGTGTTAAGACAATTAAAAATAATGATACTTATAGAAGAGAATAGTGTACAAAATTGCTTTAGTTGTTTTGAGAAATAAATGTTATTTTATCGTCTTATTTGATTATGGACTAACTTTGGTTTATCTGTACGAGGAGCTTCCTGTTTAAAGTCATCTGGTAGAAGCTCTTCTGCAGCTCATCGTTGGAGTTGAAGTTAGTTCAGTACGGACGCAGAAGCTGGAAGCTCGCTGCTCGCTGCCCAACAGCAATGGGCCGAGCCAAAGCTTTCTTTTGTTGACTTATAGATTTCCTTATGTTCTTTTGACAGTTTTTTTTACAGGTTTATTTTGCATTAGTCTTTCTTTCTTTCTTCCCTTTTCTTTTTTTAAATAATTTTGTTTTCACAACCTCACCAAAACCAGCCTGACCAGCTTGTAGCTGTTGTGTCCTCTTCAAATAAAACAAAGTGACCGCTCGCTGCTTTAATAAAGAAGCTCTAGAAACCGACTGTACACGACCTGCCCAATCTGCCGACTGGCAAAAGCAGCAACTATCTGGTGAACACGGTGGATCAATGTTGTGTTGACAACTTACTTTCTTTGACCCCAAGTGGCCAAAGAAATCTAATATTACAGTTTTTTTTTTATTATTTTTGGAATAGCTTTTCACCGTCTTTTCATCACAGCAAACCAGGACATAATGAGGAAACACTATTTGAGAATTCACAGAAAAAACTAAACAATTAACTCACAATTACTGCCAACCCCAATGATGGATGTTGGACGTGGATGGACTCTTGAGCGTTGTTTATGAGACATTTATCCTGTTAGTTTTCCAGATAAAACCCACGTAGAGCCACAGAGCAGCAGTGGAGCTCAAACTGACTGGCTGTTGATCACTACGAGGAGTTTAGAGTGAAACAAGTTCATTCACCGGTGATCGGCGCCATTAGCGGCTTCGAGCTTGTGTGTTGGTGTATCTTACCTTTGGCAACTTGGACACCATCCTTTGAAATCTTCCAGTCCACATCCAGGCCGACAGCCCCCCAGCTGACGAGTGTGAACTCCAGGCTCTTGTTGGCCACAGCAAGAGGTGGACAGCGCAGCTCCAGCTTAGGATGAAGCGTGACGGTCACTTCTCCACGTGCAGAGACCTGAACACGTGCAAAATGAAACAAAATCTTAACTTCACACTGTCATTATGTTGAAAAAGTGTTTTAAAAACTGAAAATAACAGCTGTTCTTTTCTATTCTTTCTCTCTCACCTCCTTATGTCCAGCCCAGGCCTTCAAACTGACCGCATAACGTCCTGGAAGTCCGTATTTGTGAGTTGCTGCGGTGACCTCTGTTCCTGTAGTGTTTACCCGAGACGAAAGGTCACCAAAGTCCCAGGACAGTGTCACGGGAGTGACGGAAGACGTGGCGGAGAAACTGATGCGGTCGTGCACGCTTTGCACCGGGAGGGGCTTCAGTGAGACGGCGAAGTCAACCGCGAACACGTCATGAGCCAGAGTCCAACCACATTCCTGTGCAGAGAGGAAAACCATGTGAGGAAGAGGAGGTTTCTGCATTAAAACACACTTTCTTTTTTACTGTTAATCTTTAAGATGTTTGTGGTTTTTATTTATTACTATTATTATTATTTTTTTGGGGGGGGTTTTAAATAAAAACTTGGTTTTAAGGAAACCTATGAACTGCTCTGATTTCCAATAGACAAATCTTGATTTTTAAATTGCTCTGTACAGCAGCCCTGCGGGATACTGAAGCTGAGGATGTGGGGAAGTCATTCAAGCCACAGAGGGAAGTTGTTGGTAGGTTATAGGAAGGTTTAAAGGAAATCCTGAATGGTGTGTTTACAAAAGAAGAAACAAGAAGTGGAAGCTACACGGAAGGAGCTCTTTGACGTCTGAAGATTACTCTGTGTTTGCTGCATACCTTCATAACATGGGGGTTCATACAGGCAGCAGAACACTGAGACTCGCTGATGAAGTTCGGCTCCGAGTTTGTGCTGCAGAGGCACTCGAGCCTCGCCCCCAAGCCCCCGTAGAGGTGGGATGCAGCAAAACACACACTGTTACACTGTTCCCGTGTGAAGTTTCCGGGTGTGGAGGAAGAGAAGATAACAAGCTCGCTTCGTCCCCCTCCTCCACTGCTGCTGTCCTCAAGACACGCTGCATAGTTAAGACCTGGAGAAGAAAGAAAATGTGAAAATGTATTTCCTCACGTCTCATTTACAACTTTAAGCTGCCCGAACCAGCAAAAGAGATGAAAAGAGGTCGACTTATATGAGCAGTTTATTCCTCTGGTGTCTGAATTTCTCACCACAAGGATTTGCGTGAGATGTTAACATTCATTTTGGATTCTATTTTTAAAAAAAAACAAAAGCCTAAAAAGAAATAACCAAGTAGTTTATCTATGTTACGCATTTTCGTGGATTTACTTTTTTGACCTGTTTGCTAAACATTAAGTGCAGTTGCTTGATGTCTTTCTTTCCCTGAGTTCAGCTTGCTAGAGAGACTTAATCTTAGGTTGAGGTAGTCTTATGTTGTACATGAATCTGAAAAGACGGGATGGATCCACTGCCAAACAGGAAGGGGACACACTCACGGAAAAAAATAAACCTTTTCGTACGAGATTCGTAATTTTTGTCTGCATTAGCGTCTCCTTGTTTCGTACCACAGGTGAGCAGGCTGACGTTGAGCAGGGGTTGGTAGCGCAGCTCAGGCGGGTGGTTGCAGAGCATGGCGTCCGGGCGTCGGACTCGCACTCCTTTCTCCTGGAGCCAGCTCACCAGCCGGAACAGCTTACAGTCACAATCAAAGGGGTTACCACTCAGGTCACTGAGGATGAGGAGGACCGGGAGGAAGAGGATCAGTAACGGTGGAACATGACAACACTCACAGAAATGGGGGAGGGAGGTAATAAAACAGTACAGTATGTGCTGATGGTCCCAAATGAAGTCTGAACAAGTTACAACAAAGATGGCAGAACATTCTGAGTCTTCGCGTGTGATTAGCATTTTAAATAAATTGTTTTTATAGTTGTATTGGGTTGATGTAAAATTAGCAATATGAAAGTAAATTCACATGGATTTAGGTTTATGTCCCTTTTTGTCACTTTGTTCACAGTTAATGTTAGCATAGCTGCAGTAAATGCGCCGGTCTTATTCCCTAACAACACTCAAAAAACACAAAAAAAGTTACACATTTAAGCTTTTGCATGGAAATAAACCACCAACATTATGAAAAATTAACTTGTTTGCTGACTTATAGTAATAATAATAATAATAATAATAATAATAAGTACTACCTTCCACTGCAGTCTGAAATAAAGCTTCATTCATCTTGTGTGTAGGCGAGTTAACTGAAAACGTGCTGCTTATTTAAGCATGTGTGATCAGATTTCTTTGTACATAATGCTTCTACGTGTGTGTGTGTGTGTGTGTGTGTGTGTGTGTGTATATAAATAGGGTCTAATTATATTTGATTCATCTATATTTCAATATTTATTGGAGAGACAAGAGAAAAAGATTCAAAACAATGAATTGTGATTACTTACATTTGAGTTAAATTGCAAAGGTTGTCGCATATTCGTTCTTCTATGGTGGTGATTTGGTTGTTGCTAAAATCGCTGATGGAAACAGAAGACGCAAAACCACAGTTGACATTCAAACAGGGCATTAGTCACTTTTTTTGACTGCACTGGTTTGTGGCAATTACTATGCTACTGTCATTTTGTGCAAAATGAATGTGGTGTGGTGTTTGTCATTGGCAAAAAAAAAAAAAAAAAAACCTGAAGCCAATAATAGAGTTAGATATAGATATATAACACAACACAGATATATAACACAACACAGAACTGAGTGATTAAAAAACAAATCCCAAAACAACCAAAGTGCTGAGTAAGGGTTAGCATTCAGACTTTTAATGTTTCTGTCTGCTTTGTTTTCCATGCTTTTCTCTTCCTTCACTCCTCTTCTCCCTCCCTCTCTTCTCTAACCAGTAGGCTACATAATGGGGCCGTTGTGTGGTGGTTTTTGGAAGGAACTGATGGAAACCACCAGAGTTCTCTCTCAACACACACACGCGCACACACACACACACACACACACTCTCACACACACACTTAAACGGCCATTCAACGGGTGGAAGAAATAAGGTAATGGATGAAGGCGGAGGGAGAGAGGGAGAGAGGGAGAGATGGAGCGAGGGGTGGAGGGAGGTAGTGGGAGCCTGGAGCAGTAAGCTGTAATTGAACTTAATCATGCCTTGATTGGTGTGTGTGCATGCGTGTGTGGGTGGGTATGTGTGTGTGCAGTATACAGTGTGTGCGTTTTTTGTGTAAATGCTCTCTGGTCCAGATAGCTTACTCCAGGGATTTCTGCCTACTTGGATCCAGACTAAACCAGACGTTTCTCCCTACTGCTTTCTTTTTCATCTTCCTCATTCTCCTCTCGACCTCGGGTTTGCAAAGGTCCCCATTTTTCTGAACTTTGTACTCACAGGATTGACAGTGGCCCGCAACAGAATACTCCTCTGGGGAGAACATTGATCCTGTTCCCTTGAAGACACCTTAAAGATATATTTATAGTTAGATGGATGGACAGAGATGGAGATATATCGGGTGAAACTATATGAACACATAAATGCATTGCATACTCACAGCTCTCGGAGGCCAGTGAGACGATCTAGTAGGCTGGTGTCAAGGGAGGAGATGTGGTTCTTGGAAAGATCTCTGCAGGAACAAACCGACATGTCCACATTTAATATGCATGACAGGGTAAGATGACTGCAGGCACACACACTCACACAGTCATCTTCAGACGATACAAGTAATTCACCATATAATGTGGTTGTGTAAGTGCTGGGAAATTAAATGTAAATGTAGCAAAAGAGAGAATTTTTTAGCTCATAGGAACAGAGGCGGAGATAAATAAAACCAGACACACTAAATAAAATTGTGTGCCAGGTGTGCCGAAGAACACAATACTACGAATTAGGGGTGGCGTGATATAGCGGTATTGATATTGACCTAAAGCATTATCATTATTCTCTTTTAAATTTCTATAGATATTGCGATAATATCGTTATCGTGAATTACACAATAGTCATGTAGTATGAATCCAATACCGTGACAGCCCTACTACTGACAAATCATAACACAGCTGTTGTCTAATGTTAAATATCATAACTAGTGACAGTTCATGTTTTCACCTCATACTTACTCCTTACTTATAAAGTAGCATGTACAGTAATTGCTTTTTCTTTTTGCCTTTAATTGCAGCTAGTAGAGAGTGAGGGACATTGATCCCGGGTCAAATTCAAACTAGGGTCAAAATGATTACATGGTGTGTGTGTTAGACCCTAAAGCGACCAAGACTCCCAAATTAACATGTAATTCCTTTCCCAAAAAAATCAATAATGGAAATCACCGGAAATGAAAGGGGCACTCTGCATGAAGTTGGGGGATTCACAAGAGACAGAAAAAATAAAGATAAAGAATGGTCAAAATCAAAGAAGCAGAGTCAGAGGCATCCTGACTACATTTCCCATAATGCAAACAATATCAAAAATGTGTACGACTCTCCCTGCCTAGTAAATGCCAACTTCTTCCAACAGATGCCCCCAGTTTGTAACACAGGCTGATGACGTCACTGACGTTTTTTCTAGGAGTAAGAAAATATCGATACACTTGAGTATCACAATATTATATTTTTTTATACTGTATTGACTCGCAAAAACTGCATAATTTTTAACCAATAGCAAAAAAATTATAGACTTTATATATACAGCATATATATATATATATATATATATATATATATAGTATGTATATGTTTTACTGTTTGTTTACATTTTGTATTTACTTGAATTGTTTACATAATAAATCCTGCAAAGATTTTAAAACTGATATAGGCAAATGCTATTTCCTTTACTTTGACTGCACAAAAAAAGTTTACTTTTTTTACTCGGATTTTATGAAAATAGCGATATGTCCACAGATTTCCTAAAAATAGATTAGAGAACAATATATTGCCTTGCTAACGGTATCGCAATATATAAAATTGTGACCCCTGTATCATTATAGCGTCAAATTCTTGCCAATACACAAGCCTATTATTGTCTCAGACTACAGAAAGAAAGAACCTCCAGAAGCACAACATACTGTTCTCACAAGCTAAGTAGCATTCCCTAAGACGGGTAACCTGACCTTAACAGTATGTGTGAAATTGATGGAATGGCCCTTTAAGTTATAAGATGTTCAAACGCCACATGAGAACGGTGAGAACCAGCACACTGGGTTCACTTTGGTACTTGACATGATCTAAGGAATTACTCAAATTCAGAAATGTTCTGTAGCACTTTTAGCTGCTTTTCAAATTTGAATTTGGAATAAAGATGCAGAGGAGGGAGGGTAAAAATATAATTTCACAATTGCAAGCGGACACATTTTGTAACTAATGGAAATGGAAATTCGGTTTTCTTAGTTTCATTTTAAAATACTTTATTATTGGAAAATAATACAAATATCATGGCCAAATATAATGATATACTGTACTTGGCAATGATTACATTTTAATTTTTAAACAACATAAACAAATATTTTGAATAAGGATCTGTGGTTATTAAATCATTGTGACCAACATTAGTACTGAGTGGAACATTTTACAGTTGAAAATTAAACATGTCAAAGTCTCTCTAATGGACAAACCATGTTACATATATTTCTGTACAACAATTCTGTGTTCCCCATCAGCCAAAATATGTGGCAATAACAATACAGTATAACTGCAATATGCTAATACCAACCTACATATAAGCCTGGCTGACTTATTGCTCCAGCTCTAATAACAATACTGTATAGATGCACACACGCACTGTGCACTGCATGCACAGTGTTAACAGCATGTACAGTACACAGAAAGGTAAACAGTACCATACTGGTCACCTGGAGTCAGTGAGACACCCGCAGATACGCGAGGAAATCAGAAAACTGAATTTGTTAAACTGTGGAGGTGAGCTGCTGAGACGAGGAGTGAAGTGGCTTCGGTCTCCTGTGAGCGCCTTTGCAGCAAAGCCTCAGCTGCACGTGTAAACGAGACAAAAGTGAGAGAAAAAAAACAAGAAGAGGAGGACAAAACGCACCATGTGTGTGTGTGTGTGTGTGTGTGTATGTGAGAGAGACAACAATATGCTGCCAGCCTTGAGTGTGTTCAATAAAGCTAATTTTACAGGAAAATCGAAGTCTAAGACAGGACGATGTGTGTTTGAGTGTATCAGAATCTCTCTCTCTCTGTCTGTCTCTCTCTCTCTCTCTGTCTCTCTCTCTGTCTCTCTCTCTCTCTCTGTGTCTCTCTCTCTCTCTCTCTGTCTCTCTCTCTCTCTGTCTCTCTCTCTCTGTCTGTCTCTCTCTCTCTCTCTCTGTCTCTCTCTCTCTCTCTGTGTGAACAGAGCAGGACGCCCATTCCCAAAAGGAAACATCTGTACATTCCAGACAAGCTGTGTAAGAAAGATGGAGACAGAGAGAGAGAGAGAGCGAGCGAGCGAGAGAGAGAGAGAGATCGCCTCTGCTAAACACATCAGCAGATGAAACAGGACAACATTAAGACGCTCCACCCACGAGCTGATCATTCACGCCTCACCTTATGTGATGCGCTTTACATTAATGCTAGTTGTGTGTG
>CALSCE010003134.1:9404933-9420989 GCA_943593645.1 Bovichtus variegatus
CACACACACACACACACACACACACACACACACACACACACACACACGGAGGAGAGCAGCCTCGTCTTCTTCTTCTTTCCCCGTTTCTTCCCTCTGGAATGTGCTTCTAAGAGTGATGTCATTAGTTGCTATTACTATGGTAACACAACAAATTCTCCCTCGCATATGGCTAAATTCAATCTTTCCTTTCCCACTCCAATAAAGCCAGTGTGTGTGTATATGTGTGTATATGTGGTTGTATGGATGATAGGAGCAGAGATAAAAAAAAAAATGCACAAAAAGGTTGGAGGACGTGATTTAGAGTCTTTTCTGTTTGACAGCTGCAAAGCCTCAGAACTAAGTGTAAAAGCCAGAACTGCTCCTTGTAACTAGACTTGTCTCAAAAGCGCATTGCCACGCCTGCAGTGTCTCTCTCTCTGTGTGTGTGTGTGTGTGTGTGTGTGCATCTCAATGCCATGGAAACGCCACACAATTCTCCTGAGCAGGGCAGAGAGAACCGTGAGTGTGTTTACGGTTCAGGTAAAGGGTGCACTGCCTAACGCAGATACAGTCTTCACAAACATAAGAAAAGTTTGTTTAGAAACTAAATAGTAACTTCACTTACTTGCCCTGCATACGGTATACCAAGTAGTTTCTTTACAAAGTTAATGTGTATACAGTGCAACTCTTTTTTCCACTGGCAACCAATCGACTGAAAAAACTGTGTATGTACGTATCTCTATACACAAACTGTTGAAGTTGGGTTATGTTAAATTCAGATGTACAATTTCTTTTATGGTCGTACAAGCAGCAATGCCGATGCAATTAGTGACGTTATTAGGTAAACATGTGTTTGAAGGGTCAATTTTAAGATTTATTACCACTCCACTTTGTTTTACTTTTTTTAAGTGTTATTATTATCAAGCATTTGTTGTTTGAGTTTTTTTCTTTATCTTGAGTTTTTTTGTTTTTTTTTTCACAGTAGGCCTATTTTTTTGTGCTCTGGCCCCTAATAAACAATTATTTTTTTCAATGGGTGAAAAGACAATTACTTTGAATTTAGTTTTTATTAACATAGCACAGTAACTTAGCAATGCCATAGCAAACACAGTGTGCTAACATGCCAGGGTACGCATGGTAACACTATTAACATGCTAGTATGTTAACACGTTGTACAGGTAGAGAGAAATGAACGGTGGGAGTCCCAAAAAACATCAACTGGCAGCACCTCCTCAAACAACGAACGATAACAACAAAGTAACGCTAACATGCTAGCATACATAGGCTACGTTCGATGCAGCTTCTAAGCAGGTCGACACGCTAACATTAACGCGGTTAAACACGCATAGGCCCAAGCAACGTAAACATTAACAAGGTAACGCTAACATGCTAACATAGTAACATGCTATACAGCGCAGCCGAAGTACCTGAAAGTACAGCGAAGGCTGAGGGCTGACTCAGGCACGACAACACAGAGCTAAGCCTGACAAATACTGCACACCTTGTGTTTAATACACATTTTTTGTTTTCCTTCTACATGTTTGTTTCCCAGCAACTGCAAAGCACCTGTTGGTGTCTCTTTGTCTTTATGTTCAGATCGTAGCTTGGACTGTATTTTGTGTCTCGGACATGTCCTTTGAGCGCTTTTCTATTTGAACTGACTAAACTGACTTTATTGTGGAAGGTACTGTATATACAGCATAAAAAGGGTCAAATGACTCAGCAGATACAAGACCTCCAATGTCATCAGTATCCTATGTAAGAATATTTGTGGTTTCTATAACCTATTGACCAAGGTGACCAAGCCTTTAAAAGGAAAGTAAAGCAATAAAATTTAAGTACTAAGTACTACCAAATAAATGTATCTGTTACACCAAACCCCTTGTCTTCCACTGAATACGTGTTTTAAACTGAATTAAACTACTTTCAGACACATGTTGACTGAATTTCTCATTCAATTTCTGTGTCTATTGTCCCAAGACAGACACAGGTCCACGATAAAATGTCTCACAGCAATTTGCATACTAAGGAAAGGCTATAGAGACTTTTAAAAAATCAGAGTGTAATCCACAAGCATTTCCCAGAAGTGACTTCAGAGCTGTCTGTATGAAGTGCTAAGAGATTTTTATTATGTGTGTGGGCTGGAACAGATGGACTGGTGTGTAACGGGAATGCTTTTCTCCAACTGCACTCTGCAGTATGTAATGTTAAAATACTTCACTACCGCTGGATGCTCCTTTTTCTTTTCTTTTTTTACCAGGGGTGTGTCTAAAACATTTTAATTTGGGGCCAGGTAGGGGCACAGAGGAGAGGAGAAGAAACAGCATGGCTTCTACTTTATGTTTAAGTCCTTTCTCATTGGTGCTCTTGCTCCAGTGTTTTATAACTCGTATAACTCATAATTCATCAACTGAAAATCTGCTGTTTTTCACTGAAAGGAAAACTGTGCAACAGTACAGTTCTGTGGTTGCCAACAGCTTTGTGACATTATAAAACAGAAAACAAGCACGAAATCCTGTCCAGGCCCACAGAGCATGTGTGCATATTTAAGAGTTAACATCTCAATATTTCTAAGTCTTGATCAAATTTGCTTTTATAATGGATTTTTCTTTTAGGAACAATTATGTATAGTCTAATTTAGCCTCTAATAAAAGCATTTAAATGACACAGACCAGTTCGTCTTTGACCATTATTAAGAAAATACAGAACACAATACACAAACACAAATTCAGACTCAAAATATTGACATTCTGGCTAAAAAACTCTACCACTGAAGTGAATGGAAAATTCAGCAATAAATCCATCATGCCTTATCCTCTCTCTCTCTCACTCACACACATACACAACCAGCACAGACACATGAAAGTCACATTGCATTAATGATTTTGTTATAATTTCATTTTATTACCACAGAAAATGCCTCTGAAATTTCCTCTGATGAAATAAAAAGCTCAGCACACAGCTACCTCTGCTGAACTTGTCCAGTGGTAAACTCTGTCTAACACTTAAACTGAGGTGCAGACCAGTGTGAGCTTCAAGTCCATCAGAAATAAAACGCATCGCGCCATGCTTTAGTCACCAAACGTGTTCAACTATCTTGCCTTCATCAGGGTGGTGTCATATGATTGATATATCACCATCGATACCATATACAAAATATTACAATCTTCCTTATAGTACTGCATCATACTGGCTTCCTTTCATCTATTTACCGCAAAAAAGTAAATAATCGTGTATGAAAAAGCATTGAAATCACTGCAATATTGACAACAATTCCAGAGTTTCCTAGAGCTTTTTATAGTGGAGGAAGGCGCCTCACTTGAAATTAGGAGCACTTCAGCTAAGGTGGTTTATTAAGCTTCATGAATCGTTGAGCTATAACATGTCATAAAATAGTGAATAATGTCCATCAGAGTTTCTCAAAGTCCAAGGTGATGTCTTATTTTGTCAGTGTAAAGCAAACGATATTCACTTAGTATCATATAAAACAGAGAAGAGAAGAAATATTCATTTTTGAGAGGCTGAAAACAGCATTTTCTGCCATTTTTGCATGAAAAAATTACTTTAACGATTAATCGATTAACAAAATAGTTGGTGATTATTCGACTAATCGATTAGTCAAATAATCGCTGCAGCTCTAATGCTAAATCGAGTATCTGCAATAGTGATGAAACAATTATTGGATTAATCAATCAACAGAACAATCAATCAGAAACTAGTTTGATAATCAAATCATCGTTTATGTAATTGTCTTTTAACAAAAAGTGCCAAAACCTTTTTGGATCCAGCTCCTCAAGTGTATGATTACTTTTCTCATGATGATGATAACATACAGAACATCTGTGGGTCTGGACTGTTGGTCAGACTAAACATGCCATTTAAATATGTCACTTTGGGCAAAGGGGGAAACCGTGACGGGCATTTTCTGCAACTTTTGGAAATGTTCATGAACGAGTAATGGAGAGAATAATCAACAGATTCATTGAAGATGAATTATCAACAATGTACAGTGTAAGTACGCGCTTCATCTCCCACCCCTTCAGTGGTATCTGACCACTGACATTGTAAATGAAAGTACGAGTAGCTCAGTCTGTAGTGACATACACAATATCTCTCTCTCCCCCTTCATAAAGACACATCACTGTTATAATGCTATTATTCATTTACAGCTTCCCTCCTAGTTGATGTGTAAAGGACAACGAACCAAGTGCAGAGCCACAGATTGTTTACTCCTCCAAGGTCTCAAATTCAATTCCTGAAGAAAAAGGGCATAAAGTACTTTTCAAGTTCTCGCCCATATAATTTCAAAGCTGTTCTCATACGTCAAATGTCAGTTTGACACTGTTTACTGGAAGACATGCTGTGAATGTGAATGCACCTTGTAAATAATTATGGCAGGATTGATGAACAGGAAATCGGCATTCTAAAATAAGATGGTGCGGGGAAACATAATGCACATTATTATAGAAAGCAAAACCATTCATGAATCCAAGATTATATAAAAAGGGACTTTTATTACGTGTACTTTTGTAAAGTCGCCTGTGTGCCTTTCTTTCTTCTGTTTTCTAAAGATGTATTAAGTCTCAGCGATGTTGTGAAACTTGCAGTTTGGCGAGGAAGGATATTCTGAGCACAGTTGCTTGAATGTACTGTTTTCATCTGCTAATTAAAAGAAATGTTTGCTAACTGTACTCACTTTTCTGTTCGCTTTAAGAAATAGATTTTCCTCTGCCTCAGAATGTCTGGCCACCATTACCTCGAAAAGTTAATTACCTTTTAAAAAAAAAAAAAAAAATCTTTAAATGCGTAAGTAGGTAACAGACACCAAGGACTGTTTGCAGCCTTATAAAATGAACATCGTCTCTTCCTGCCACGGTCAGCCATGAAATCCGAGTTAATTCAAATATCTGCTTTTAATTCCATGCTCCTGCTTGTACTGTAGGGTGGGAGAAGCAGACTAGAGGCCAAAGTGAGGACAGTAATGTTCACAGTCAGTCAACTCCACATAAGGCTTCTGCTGGTGTAGGACGAAGGAGGTTTATATAGACTGATGCAATTAGCACTGCGATAGAGTTTGACATGATTAGAGACAGATCCTGCCACAGGGCCGGCCTCTCATTAACGTGGCACCCAACAGAGCACTCTTCCTCACTCTTATGCAAACACTATCACAAAATGTCAAGTGCTATTTCGCCATGAGGGGAAAGGTTTAAACCCATTCAAAATAAGAACAAATACGCACCATGCCTTTAGTGGTAAAGATTTCAGTTGAAACACATGGTTTTACTTGCTTCCAAAACCTAATTTAAACGATATTCACATGCTTATTTAGTCAAGTCTCTTGAAGTAGTTCCAAAATAATGTACATCGACTACTGCCCCGGCATAAAGGGTAACATTCTTACTTAAATAAAAGAAGGTAGTGTGAGGGGAAATAAATAATTGATAACATATGTCTTCCCTTGGCGCAGAACAGAATGTTCTCGCTGCAGCAGCACCAGAGGCTGAAGACTGATCTGCACCACAAACACCAAGTCCACTTCTCTGGTGACCAGCTCCATTTAAGATACCAAACGGAGACACACACTAAAACACACACATCTGCACACCCAGTGTCCCCTAGGAGTCGGGCCTTTAATAGAAACCTGTCTCGAACCAAGAAAAGTCCCCTTAAAGTGCAGAAAGTCCTGCTTTTTTACCGTTATCCTTCTGTGTATAACATGTTGCGTGCTTTCCTTGAAATATAAATGTATATACTTTTCTGTCTTTTGCTTTTAACAACCTACACTGGTGCACAGTGAGATTTTTCCAAGGCCACATCACTGTCACCACATCTGTCAGAGTGCATCTGCGTGGCTCCGGCTGCAACAAATGATTATTTTCATTATTGTCTAATCTGCCAATTATTTTTCTCGATTAATCGTTACGTCTGATGTCAGAAAATTGAGGAAAATGCAGTCCGAAACACCAAGGGGACCAATTTTCAATGATACAAAATGCAGAAAAGCTGTACATTTAGGAAGCTTAGAACCAGCTAAATGTTTGGCATTTTGCTTCACATGTGACGCAAATGATTAATCGATTACAGAAATGGAGGCTGATGTATGCTGACCAATTGTTGGCTCCATCATGACAACAACAAAAAAACGAAAGCACAAATAGATAACTTAGATAAATATCATTCTCTCAATTGGGGATGATGCAAAAGAAGAAAAAAAAAAGAGAAGAGTGATGTGGCGTAAATAAAAACAAGGTGTCTGTCACCTCCAGTTATTGGTCACCACATGGCAAACAACCATCAATATACACAACAAAAATGAAAACAATTTGACAACAAAAAAATCTAGTGGAGAAAATCATTCAAAGTAGCCTATTTCTCCCTTGCCATGTTATCAATCTCACATTTGATTCAGTCAATCGGTTGTTCTTTTATTCATAAGAGAAAACTAAAACTACTCCAACCATTAAAACCTGGTTACGTAGAGTTGTACCCTCCACTGTACATCCCTGTCCAGCCACTTTACTTACAGCACGTTGGTGGCCAGCGGGATGTCTGCCGCTGCTGGGGCCCTCTCCAGCCCGATGTTGGAGCAGTTGACGACGCAGGACTGCTGGGGCCCCGCCAGCGCGCAACTGCAGTTGACGGGACAGGGGCTGCAGCTCCTGCCGCCGTCCCCCTGCGGCCCGGAGCCCCATGCCTCCAGGCAGCAGAGCGCCACAAGCAGACTGGAAAAGAAGCTAAACCTCGGGACGCAGACGCCATGTTTTCGCTTGGATAAAGTCTGTCCATTTCCACAAGGCATAGCTCACTCACATCTCATCGCCTCTGATGGTGTAAGTCCTCTCAGTCTGGGAAGGAACAAAATACACAGGACAAACACTCGCGTCCTTTTCTCACGACTTTCATGTGAGGGCACACAAAGAGAAGAAGGGGTGGACTTTTTGACACCGTTAGCTCCCCTGCGTTTTCTGTTATTCTTCTGGTCGCGATTCCCCCTTCTCCTGAAAATGTAACGGAGCTTCTCCAGAATCCTTTCAGGGGAAAAAAAAAAAAAAGTTTTGGAGAACTTCCTCTCTCCTCCTCTTTCCACTGGATGCAGTACCTGGAGCCGCCGCTGCACACTGCCTCGTGTCCCCTCATTACTTTTATTTATTTATTTTTTTATTGTAAAAGCCTAATTATACTCTCAGCTTTTTGAGAGTTATTGAACACAACTTACAAATAACATGGAAACAATTGCCTAAAGTCAAAATAAAATAAAAATATAATTAGTTCAAATTAATATTGTGTTTGGTCTTCTATCTATTTTTTATCGTCAATACTGAATTAACCTGCCAGTGGGCCTCTAGGCAAAAACTATCCTTAAGGGCCCCTATTGACTGGGAATATTTAACACATACACTTCGACACAAGTCTGGTGAGACAGGTAATAATACAAAAGGCTCTTTGACATTTCGATAGTAGCCACATGTCCCTGAGCTCATTTGCACTTAATGCATGTATAATGCACTTAATTACAAACCAATTACATTAGTAAAACCGAATTATAGCCAATGCAAAATAATAAACTACTCGCCTACTTTGCCTAGCTGATAATCCAGCCTTTGCTTAAGGTGCAAGGTTTAATTTATTTTAATTTTTCTTTTTCAGGTTGGTGCAGATGCCAGAAGAAGATACATATCCAGGATCCCTGTCTAGCTGTGGCCACCTTGTAACATGAAAGGTTTCCCACAATTAACAGTTCTCCTGCCTGAAATTCAGTCTCTCTTCTGTGGGCTTTAACTCCTTATATGCAGCTTTATTGTTTTTCTTATGGTATACAGTAACTAAAGCTATACATGTGAGTTTTTTCCTCTTTTCTACAATAACCAGAGGGCATACCTGACAATATTCACCAGTCAATTAACAATAGCACTTTTTTGTCATATACTGTATTTGGACTATTTTCTAGGTTTCGTTTCTCCCTTTGCTGTCCTCAGAAGTGCTTTGGAGGTTTTTCAGCTGGCAGGTCTCTCTTTATGTTTCTCAGAAAGTCTGTCCCTGGACAAGTTGCAGTACTTAAAACAAAAACTCAGCATTAGGTTGAGCCAAGTGCAGATAGAATCTTTCTGTATTTAGTTCAAGCCAAATCAATTCAATTTCAGTTCAATTTATAGATGTGTTAGTGGCACGAAATCAATTTACACTCATGTGAAAGCAGAATGAGCTACATGTACTGTATGTACAAGTGTCTATATTTCATTATCGCTGAAGAAGAAGAGCTGCATGTGGGTTGGTAAAAAGTCTACCCCCTAACCCAAGCCTCCACTATACATAAATGTATTCTGAAATAATTAAAAAGATAAAAAATAAAATGCAGGATTTTTTCAAGTGAAGAGTAAGAGATCAGTTTAAAGCAGCCAATCTGCATTCCTTCATCTTGACTGCTGCTGATACGGCCTCCTTTCCCCACTGAGAGGTGACATTTTTCGCAACTGAAGTGTAGTCATCACAAATGACACTGCTCTGCTGTGATTTGATTTGTGAAATGTCAGTTGTAAAAAACTCTATTTCCACCCTCTTGTCTGTCTACAGTATTTCCTGAAGCAGTGCAGGGCACGTGTTGGAGGTGTTTCCTGGGGACGAGCCATCCTCCCTGCAGGCATCTGCTGCTCTGTACAAAGGAAAGTAGAGCCTGTTGGAGGTTTGGTGTTACTCTTCGCCGCCTCCGCGTGTTCGTTTGGATCTGAATAGAAGAACTACCATAACTCAAAAGTTATTATATATCTTATTTTATTAAGTAAAAGTAAAGACACACTTATTGTACAGAGTACTCTGGAGATCACAACATACACAGAGAGTGTCAGGTCATGAAGTCTGACTCTCTTACAATTTCACATGATTTTTATGCACAAGTTATGATACATAGATGTGTGTTGGCTTCTTTGTTCTTCCTTCAAGGCCGTTCCTCCTCTCCGTCTGTGTGCAGGTGGTGGATTTCTGTGAGAAAGATGTCATTTTGCAGCTAGTAGATCTCCAGTCCATGAATGGAGTCATTGACTTCTGTTGATACATAGATATTGCAACCTGCACTCCCTGCCCTTGTCCCGTTCCTTTATCAGTTTTGTACGAGTACACTCTGCCCTCACATAACCTCAGCCCCTACCTTTGCCGCTCTGCCTAGTGAGCGATAGTTATGTGAGACTCACTTCCCCCTTATGCATACGCTTCCTTCTTACTGCAAAACACACATACTTTATATACAATATTGATCACTATTGATTACTGAAAAATATTAAATGTCTACAAGCCCCACAATAACTCTTGCGCTCTCTTATCCTCATTGGCAGCATTTCACTGCAGAGTTCAGACTTGAGAAGCAAAACATGTGTGAATGGAAGAGCAGGTGGGCCAAATGTTTAAGGCCATGTAACTCAAAAAGTTACTTTTCATAGTGAGTAACCACTGTAATGAATTTGAACTATTTCAATACTTACAGTATAACGCAATAGTAAATAACATAGTACATTTTTGTTTCTCCTTTAAGATGATTAAAACCATCTCGTTTCAGACTGATAGTTCATATTGTCAGTATCAGTATGTACTAAATCGTAATTGTAGCTGTATTATGTTTAGACTGAGTGAAATATAATTTTTTTATAATACACCATTCAATCAAATGGAAATATTTTTGATTTAATCATTTATACACATTTCTCCCCAAACTCAGCTGAACATTTGATATTTTTGGACACATTTGGATCTCTGCTGGATTTAAAATAAACTTCTGTGGCTGCGCAGTCTGAGTTTGTAATGACTGACCAACCGACCGTCTGCTTGTAAAAAGTGTTGCATTTTGACAAGATGGGCTATTACCTTAACATTTGAAATAAATGTAAAGAGAAAATGAGAAATTATTATCAGAGAATCTACATTTGACCTCGAGCCATGGCTATAAGCTCCTGAACCCCAGGTGTGTTTGAAATGCAGCCTCTCTGAAGGATACAGAGGCAGTTTAGACACTTGTGCTTTTACAGTAAAACAGGGACAAGGACGGAGAGAAATGCCACAAAGGTTGAAACGGTACAAATTATTCTCTCCAAATGACAGATTCTGAACAAATTGCAACAAACAATACACAGCCGTGTTAGCGGCTCTATGAGGCCGCATTTAGGCTAACGTTAGCATGCTAACAATAACGATGCTAACACACTGAATTTGCTGATGTATAGCAGGTTTTAAGAGTGCATAATGTTAATAATGTATAATGCAGGGCCATGTTCACCATCTTAGTTTGGTGTTCTAGCATGCTAACCTTTGCTAACCAGCACTAAACACAGAGTACAGCTGAGGCTCATGGGTAGGCTGTGAAGCTAACCCTTCATTTTACAGGTCATTTCTCAAACGTTTCCTAAAAAGAAAGATGTAATTTGATACAAATTATGGAGAAACCGCTCCATTAACAATTATTATTGCAACGCAAATATTCAGTCATCATTCATTTATTATCTTAGCTCTCCATATGTTGAATTGTATGCTTGCCCGTAGTCAAACAGTCTTGAATGTTCATCTGATCTGCTGTGCACAGATTGAAAGATACAGACTACCGAGATAATAATTTGAATTAGTTAAACGAAAGTGTAACAAAAACGGTCTCAATTTTCCAAATATCTGCTCGCAAATGATGTATTAATTTCCAGGAACTTTCCTACGAATTTACAGATACATATCAGTTATTTTCTATGAAATGATATTGAAACATGTATCAGTGGAACAGAATAGACAGAAATCCACAAGCATAATTCGAGACAAGTTCAGAGGGAATCCAAAAAACTTTTATCTGATGAACAGGCAGAAGTCAAAAGCAGGAAGGCAAACAGAGAAGGCAAAATTTAACCAGACAAGGTAGGGCAGGGTTTCAAGCAGGCAGGGTATAATGGAAAGCTTAGCATGATACAAAAGACAATCTTGTGAAGAACTAGAAGTGAGTTGGTATATATACAGCTCGCCTGGGGTATTAAGGGACATCTGAGGTAGAAGGAGCAGGTCAGTAGGTGGAACTGGCGCGAAAGGGGTTATCAAAGGGCAAGTAGTTGTCTCTGAAATGAGAAGACAGTTAGTATCACGGAAAACCAGGCAGAATGAATGAATGAGATCAGGAGGGATTTGTGAAAGAAACCCATGAAATAAAGTTTTACTGAAACGATTGTAGTTTTTCAGGTATTTGGTCATACCAACTCATTAAAATTCTGACTTGATGATGGTGCTACATGAAAAGTTAATGGACCAAAGTTATTAAAATTCCCCCTGAGAGGGGCATACTGTAAATGTATGCAACAACATTTTATGGCAATCCATCCAATGTTGTCGATACATTTCACTCACAATCATAAATGTGAACTTCATAGTGAAAGTCAGGTGATCAACAAAGGCATCAGGATTCCTCCTTTTGGGACCGTTGGTACAACATTTTATGGCAAACCATCCAATAGTTGTTGAGATATTTCAGTGTAGACCAAAGTGGTAGACCGGATATCATTGCCAGAGAGCCACACCACAAGCAAGGGTGAAAAACAACACATTGCGTTATCGTTTTAATTTGACAAAAGGATATTTTCGCCATATTATGCTGTATAATGGATACCAGAAACATATTCTCCATAGTATCAGGATATAGGTTTTGGCCACCCAGCCTGAATACTTGTTAGTTCATCCTGTTCTAACTCCATATACATAAAACAGTGAGTCTTGTAGATATTTGGCTTCATCCAAACATATGATATGTAGTATTTTGTATTTGTCTGGTCCAGTCTGGGCCGGGTGAAGGTAAAATGAGCTTGGCTCCTGTTTGGTTATGGGGAGGGTCCTGCAGTCCGGCCAGGAAAACAGCACTTACTGAGGCCTCTGTCTGTGTTATTGTAGGGCTACAGGAAGAGAGGGGGAGAGGAGGGGAGAATGGGGAGGGTCTGGGGACGGTGAGGGAGATGGAGAACGTGTTAGAGAGGAATGGAAGTGTTGTGGTCGTAGTGGACAGGGAATAGACAATTTGTCAAAAATAGAGATGATAGACGGTTTCTATCACTATCATCGTCATCTTTTTTTTTGCTTTTGCTGAGAGGGTAAGAAGAAGAAAACATTTATTGTTAAGAGGAGGTGACTCGTACTCAAAGCAGAGAAGACAAAAGACACCTAGAAAGAGGTGGAAGAAGTACTCAGATCTTTTACTTAAGTATATGTAGCAATCAATCCAATTTCATTCATACAGCCCAATCCCACAAATTACACATTTGTCTCAGTGGGCTTTACAGACTGTACAGGATACGACACCCTCTGTCCTTAGACCCTCGCACAGCACAAGGAAAAACTCCCTAAAAGAAACCCCACAATTAGACGTACAACAGATGTTGTGTGTGTTGTGTTTACTTCAGTGAAAGTACAAAAGTGTTAGAAAAGTAAAAGATACTTAAAGTACAATAAGTAGCCTGTACTCATTATGCAGAACAACCATTTCAGAATAATGTATATTATATTATTAAATTATAATTATGGATTGATTGTTAAAGTACATATCACTATAATGTTGCAGCTGGTAAACATGAGGCTTTTAAATTATTATTATTTGTTTTACTATAAATGCTGCTGGGTAGCTTGTAAATTCATAATAGATCATGGTTTATTTGTTTATTACATTTGGTATTATTAATCGGAATCAGCAAAGTTACTTAAGTTATCAAAGAAATGCAGAGGGGTAAAAAGTACATTATTTACCACTGAATTGTAGTGGAGTATAATGTATAAAGTAGCAGGAAATAGAAATACTCAAGTAAAGTACAAGTACCTTAAAATTGCACTTTATTACAGTGCTTGAGTGAACACTTTCCACCACTGCTCCTCAATGTATTGTGTTAGAGACCTTTATTATAAACTAACACTAGACATACAGTATGTGCATCTATTAATAGCAACAAGTGATTGAATAGAGCGAGAAAAGATAATAGAACTAATGCCAACATCTCTGAAATAGCTCCCAGTGTATTTAATCAGCTCCACCTCCACCTCCATGTGCAATGTGCAATATATCTCAATATATCTCTGATGAGCTGAAAAAAACAAGAACTCAAATATAAAAATATATATGAAAGTGAAAAATGAAAATAAATAATTTATTCCAAAGAATCAAAATAATATTCAACCTGAAAATTTTTTTTGTACACTTATTTTTAGTTTAGATATATTATTGTATTATTGTATTATTCCCAAGTTCATGATCAAAACATTTGGCCCCGATTTAGCGCCGTAGATTGACCAATTTTACAACACGCAAGCTGTGTCTTCACTTTTCACTAATCAACACAAATAGCAGCATCATTTATGTGATGATAGGCTAATGTATATGCATTGACATGACATGCAGCTCTTGTCCTGTAATTGCTGTATTTTAACTCCATGTGAGTTTAAAAAGGAAAGAGAGCAAGCAAGAGAAACAGAGAGAGAATTATGCCACTCAGCGACACCGGCGCTGACCCTCTCTCTGTGCTACTCTTCACACTGCGCCGTGTTTTGATGAGGATGCTCTTGTTTGTTTCTATAGGAATCTGCATCAACAGTTTTCTGCATCTTGCGGTTTTCTTCTGTTTTAAAAAAACATTTTTTTTAAATAACCTGTCTACCTAAATAGCAGTAATATTCAGGCCAACAGTTGTGGTTTTATGAGAGTTTGTGTGCCAAACTATGCCCGCGTTCGAAATCGCGTACAATTGTACAAAATACTACAGTACTGCATACGACATACTGAACCAGTATGTACTGCTTCAGATGCTTCAGTCACATACTCGGAAATTTCTCACATACACAAAATCCACATACTATGCAGTTGGAACACACTTCATATAAAATCTTACATCCTACTTAGAATGAATATATGTTACTATAGGATTTCGAACTCAACCTTCTTGGCCGGGCGCAGTGACTTCGTGTAGCCTTGTCGTCATCATGAGGTAGAGAGGCAACTCCAAAAATTCTGCTATCATTTTAAGAGTTTCAAGAGTTTTAAGACACTACAGGAAAGATTGAAACCTCCCTCAGCATACACATATCCCAGATCACACGACTCACACCATTTTTTCTTCTTATACCCAGACTGATTCATAAATCTCTCAAGCTCAAATTTTGTATCACAAGCGCAAACTCCTTCCCATTACCTAATACAATTCAGGATTTTTAAAATCTGCCTGGGGCCAATGTAATCACTCTATGGGCTCTAAAGAAACATATGCTTTGTTTGCCTTTATAACATGTAACACTTACAACATTTTTCTTATATGTTTATGTTTCGAGCAGAAGAGTATAAAGCTTCTGTGTTCCAATTTACAATTTTCATTCTTCTTTTTTTTCCTGTGGGCAGCCATGTTTTCCGCTTTTCTTTTCTTTTCCCACATACACACTGACCACAGGACAATAATGTCCTTTGACAGGCCGATAAGGTCAACCCTCCGGCTCTGTGATAGCTTCACTCCAGGGGATTGTTGTGGAGATGGACATAGACCTTCCCCTCTTTTACCCACCTGACGCTCAAATATTAACTAAAGACTGTGTGTGTGTGTGTATCTAAGTGTGTGTGTGTGTGTGTGTGCGTGTGTGTTTGGTAGTGGGGGGCAGGATCCTCTTCTTGCAACCATGTTCCCTGCAGAGAAGGAAGGAGAAAAAACGGTAACATGGGAGCCGCCAAAGCAGTGGAAGTCAAGGATGAATGTTACGATCATAGAAGTGTGTGAGCGTCATGTATATGCTCATATCTGCTGCTACTCTGCTCTTTGATTGTGTGTGTGTGTGTGTGTGTGTGTGTGTGTGTGTGTGTGTGTGTGAGTGTGTGTGAGAGTGGGAAGAGAGAGAGAGAGAGTCACAGGTATAAATAGTCTGTCTAACTGACATTTAGAGATGTACATAATCAGACGTGCATCCTTTCATAATTAAAAAACAAATGAATAGTGTGACAGGAAGAAAGCCTTTTCGTGAAATGAACTTTAAAGGACATGCATTACGTAACAGTTTGTTCAAGTTCTTTACCTTTCAAAAAAATACAAAAGATATAAGTTGGGGATTGAACACATCCACCCATGTCTGCGTTTGGAAAGCTGTGTTTCCAGGACTGGATGCGTGGTTGCACTGGAAAAATCTTACTTCGTATTTGTGAGCCATCATTCAAAGCAAATCTAAGTAACACCAGCAGGACGCTTAACTCTAACTTAGCTCTTAACCGCAACTTCATTGTCAATTGCTTCACATGCTCACATTTGGAGACAGAAGGATCTGTTAGAAAGCTGTTACATTACCTCTGCTTTTCTCTATCCTCGTGTGCAGATTTGCAGTTTTAGAATGTGGCAGTGGGAGTCTTATGGTTTGAACAGATTTCCACTTGACCTTGGTTGCATCAAACCGTAGTTGTGCTTATGAGACCTCACCATGCTCTAAGCAAAGTCAAAGTACTCACTGCTGGATTGAATTTGTTCTCACTTGAAGTAGAAAGTCATGATGTCCATGGACCTTGCAACTAGTTGTAATACAATAGATCCACCCCTCGACAGAACCTAAACCATATTTTCTGGAAATTGCCAAGGAAATAGCCACATTTACAGCTTGGACTCTGAATTACTTTTTGTTTCTTCTTCTTTCATTTCATTTTAAGGGGAGACACTACAGGCAAAACAAATCATTGTTTCTCATGCACTGCTCAATTTTTCCACTTGTCTTCTTTCAGACTAGGGGAAAGAAAACATCCAAAATACACATTTAGGTGTTTATTTTACTATCTTTATCTATTTGCGTCTATAGATTTATCCTAAATTCACCAAAAGTTCTAAGATCTATCTTTAAACAGAAACATTTCAGAAAATTTGTTTTGCAAAAAACAATTGTCTTTATGTAAGTACTCAACTGGGGAAGTTTCGTGGTGATATCTGTTAGTTCAATATATTAGTTACTCTGTTAACCTGTAGTGTCTTCCATCCATCCATCCATCCATTTTCAACCGCTTATCCGGGGTCGGGTCGCAGGGGCAACAGCTCCAGCAGGGGGCCCCAAACTTCCCTTTCCCGGGCC
>CALSCE010003134.1:9430989-9450936 GCA_943593645.1 Bovichtus variegatus
TGTGTGTGTGTGTGTGTGTGTGTGTGTGTGTGTGTGTGTGAAAAAGCTTTGACTCTCTGGAGCGTGTCCAATTAAATGATTTGTATGAGAGCGCATTAGTAGAGTGGCTCTGATGAGACATTCCCGAAGGTGATTTAAAACTACATCTTCCCCCATAAGTCACAGAGTATGAGAGCATAAGAGTACATGAGTCCAATTGCTCAATTATTGATGTAGACGACGGAGTGTTACTTCAGTTCAGTTCAGTTTATACACAAAACAGTTAAAATACAAGAACAATCATAAGACAAAATCAAGATATGTAAAATGGAACATCCTGATAAGCTCTACATCTGAAAGTTGAGAGAAGGACCAAGACACGACGCAGATTGTATTTAAAATATTAGTTTACCAACACGTTATCTAGATTAGAAAAAGTGCATGTTTTATACAGTGACATTTATAACCTTCAAAGCACCTAATTTTACACAAAATATTGATTTTAAAACAATTTTGTTACCTCTACCAGGGTCTACGATCAGAACTGCGTCCATAGCAATGGTATTCAGGAATAACAGACCACAAAATGCTGTAATTGACCAATCAGAATCGAGTATTCAGCAAAGCTGTGTAATCACAATTGGATACATTTATGCTGTAGTACATGCTGCACCGTTTCCCGCCCTCAAGTTTGTGAGGGCAACATATATTATACTCATACTTAAATATAGACTGTATTATAATGAATGGGGTTTTATGTCATGGAACTCTTGAGGAGTCTAACTTTATTTTCCCGGTATTTCATTGTGGTTGTTTTTTTCTGCTGATAAATGCTGAAAGGTAGTGATGATGACTTAACCCGCACACCATGAGTTAGAACCTTTGTATGGAGAATGATGGGGAGCAATAAGGGAAAATGCAGCAAAGGCTGCGCCAAATTCACGGTAATTATTGCAAAAATAGCTTATAATTGGTTTGTAATTACTCACCTTTTTCTGCACGATTAAAGTGTTTCTTTGCAGCCTGGTAGCAAATATTCTCAGGCCTGGTACTGCACCGAAACCTCTGCTTTAAACCTGACGTAGACTCATCCAGAATTAACTTCTCTTTCTGTTTCCCTGCTTCTTTCTGTTTCTCTTTCTGCCACCCCTCATTGGTTTTATCCTCCCTCTGCTTTTGCTGCCTTATTCCTTTTTTTCCCCTTCCTCCATGACTCTGGTGCGAATCTTCCTCTCTCCGAAGATCTCTCCTCACCCTCCAGGCTCCCCTACCTCCCACACAGCAGCAGACCTGCACCGCTCCACCCCGACACGTCAACCTCCCTCCACTTGCCCAGGAATCGGACCCACCACTACCATGGTAACTTCCATGGTAACCTCGGCTGAGCTTCCCACCGTCACTGCCCTGACTACACCCTCCTCCATTGCATCCATAGCTCTGCAGGAACAGTAGCCACTGATCTATGAACATCGGGTGTTTTAGGAAGTTAAAAAGAGAAGCGGACGAGGAAAAACACGAGGCAGTTGTAACGTGAAAACCCATTTCCAGGACTAGTTTGTGACACACTCATTCTAAATGTATTGCCACATTTACGATCCGTTTCGGTGAAAAAAACTCATGAATATTTTTCATGCCTTTATGTATATCTCAACCTGTAGAGTCACCCAGCTGTTCAACAAGCCCCGTTTTTCTTTCCATCCAGCCATCTGACACAAGTGCCTTTTCCTCTCTCATCAATCATGCCAGCTCCTAAACACACGCAGGAACATTTACACCTTCCTTCTCCCACTCTGTCTGTCACACAACATGTAAGAATGTATTTACGCCACTAAGGACATATTTAAAGCCAGTGGGGAAGACTTCCTGCAGGTACATAAGACGTTTCTTTAGGTAAACCGGGCATTACAGGGTTCTCTTTTGCAACCACACGATGTGATTTAGACTGAGAAGATAAAAGATATTTTTACATTTAAACTCTTGCCTACTACAGCTTTAATTAAATAGCCAAACAGCCAACCACCACCTAAGTTAATGAATTAATGAATGTTATTTCCATGGCCTAGGGAAATCAATATTTGTGAACATGAGCTACTCTCTCTCAAAGAGTGTCAAACTTGTGATGTCATCAGGTAAATGAGCTTCTTTCTATTGTAGTGTTCCCAGTCCTGAAACAGAACATGTATTCATATACTGTGTTTCATCTATAATATCTTTCACACTCCATTGTCTGTGGAGCAGTTACAGACTTTATACCTGATGACGTCGCACATTTGAGTTTTAGCACTCAAGTTTTGGATTTGGGACGGAGTTGTTCATGTTTACTATTATTATTATTATAGTGGACCATAGAAATGACATGTATGAATTTCAAAACTAAATTGGGTAATAAAAAATGGGTGACTTGGGATGAATGAAGTTGACATCTGTGCAGCTTTGTGGAAAAATCTGCGGTAATCCTTTTTGTATACTGTTTGTATTTTCAGAAAATGGCTTGCTTGCTGTGTATCAGCTTCTCAGTCATAGCAAATGTGACTCTATCCCTGCTCAGTGGTCTTCTGTTAACACGTAGCCAGCACTGAACACAAAACGTCTTACCTCTATGTATATACTGTATACCTCCTAATTTGTGTCTTTTTGCATTTGCGTGTCATGTACGTGTGTGTGCATTTGGGGCTGTTTTGCATCTATAAATACATGCCTTCTGTCTGCACAACATGTGATGCTGGTAAACGCAGGGTTTATATCGGCATATATTGTTGCTAGTGTTATTGTGTGACCGTGCTTTGCTCAGCGCCCTGTTTACTGTATAATAGATAATATATTCATAAACTGTACAGTGGCTATTTTTGATCAGACTGGCAGCACAGCTGGCACAGCCTTTGAAATGCTTATATTGCAAACTTGTCCACCCTTAAGCTTTTGTTATAAAAGGTCCTGAGTGGTTTCTGGGGCAGATGGGAGGGGACTTCTGATTGGCTGTTGGGTGCCCTTTAGAATCATACAATCTGACAATGCAGGTAACCATAGCAACAATGTCCCTGCTTTGTGCCACACCTCTGTTTAGCACTGACTGATGAAACAGACCTAAATATGAGTTAATCAGACTATAAACACACTTTTTTAAAAACTATTTAAACAGAGCTTCTCTTTTTGCCAGTGGTAAGTGGAGATTGTAAAAGCACAAAAACAAAGTCAGCTAGTATTATTGTATGTTAGGACACCTGAAGTATTTCTGGTCTTCATATCACCACACAGCCAATTTATAAACACAATAAACAATAAAGTGTTATTCGATAAAAGCTGACGTCAATCAAATAATGTTCACATTAATGGAATGAGATTATAGTACTGGGACATTCTGTATAGGACTGAGAATTAGTTTAAAAATCAAAATGATGGATGTCTTTCAGCCAGCAGTAAATACAAAGAACATATAATGTATATTTTAACAAAAGTATATATATAGTTGTTCAGATGTGTCAGTGCTGTATGTATGTTGGGTTTCTTTGTAATAAAATGATGTGATCAAAAACCAGACATTTCTGAACCATGTCTGTATTTTTCACACACACACACACACACGCATGCACGCACACAGGCACGCACACACACACACACACACACACACACACACATACATACACACACACACACACAATTAAAGTCTATATGTGGTGGAAAATGCATCTAAAGCTTTGCTTTAAGGCCCACATTTTCTGCCAGTGTTAGAACAGTTTTGTTCATTTTATTCGAGCAATTTTAGTTTTTCTCTATATTTTTTTCTCTGTTCTCTTCTTAGTCAGAAAGATGTGATGTCGTGACTATCCGAGCACCAGTCAGGATTTAGCAACATTTGATTTAAAATATGATGACTGTTGGTGGGTTGTTTGCTTATTTTGTCAGTCAATTCTGATCACACCACACCCACAGTCCCGATAAACCATATTCACTGAGTATTTATGTGTTAACAGGGATACCTATGGATATTCCCCCTTAACATTGACAGTGCGCTATTGACTGTTCAGCGGCTGCTGTCTGCATGACACTCACTCAATACTGCACCAATTTCAAAAACTGTTGTCCTCATTAGTCACTTAGACACAAAAACATGGGAAAATAGGGTCCAGGTAAAAAAATACTGAAGTTACCCTTTAAGGATATTTCATATTTATATATTCCCAACGTAAAGAGTACATCTCTATGCTCAAGTTTTAGTGCTGTGTCGATTGTTATTTGTCGTACCAGCATCTTAACTTTATGAATGAATAGAAATGCTGTGTGTATCTTCTTTCCCAGACGGGCCTTTGGAGATGGCCCGTCTTTGTAATGACGACAGACTGGATGTCAGGTTGACTCTCCTTCATTACTCATGTAGCCGTTGCACACAGAAACACGGTCAAATATGCACACCCCTAATAGCATTATGTAATAAATTATACATTATTGCACGAAATGATTGATTTATATTATTTGGTCCTCTGAGACTAACATCACAGGCATGCATGCGTGTATGTGTGTAGAGCAGAACATCGATTTTCTATTAGTGTACACTTCATTATCTCAAAGAAAGAGATAAAGGGAAGACAAGCAGCAGGCAACAATCTTTATTCATAAACCTATACAATTATATTGTGCAACATCGAGCAGATGGGTTACACATTTAATACGTTATCTCCAGAAGCTCTGTATTTTCACCTTGGTGGCATGAGTTAGTTAGTTCATGGCTAAACACTTTTAAACCAATGTCATAACCAGGCCAGTGTGGAGATATAATCTCTCCACCTCGTCCTGGGTCTTCCCCGTGGTCTCCTCCCAGCTGGCTGTGCCTGGAACACCTCCCTAGGGAGGCGCCCAGGGGGCATCCTTACCAGATGCCCGAACCACCTCAACTGGCTCCTTTCTACGCAAAGGAGCAGCGGTTCTACTCCGAGCTTCTCTCGGATGACTGAACTCCTCACCCTATCTCTAAGGGAGAAGCCAGCCACCCTTCTGAGAAAACCCATTTCGGCTGCTTGTACCCGCGATCTCGTCCTTTCGGTCATGACCCAACCTTCATGACCATAGGTGAGAGTAGGAACGAAGATAGACCGGTAGATCGAGAGCTTTGCCTTCTGGCTCAGCTCTCTTTTCGTCACAACGGTGCGGTAAAGCGAGTGCAATACCGCGCCCGCTGCTCCGATTCTCCGGCCCATCTCCCGCTCCATTTTCCCCTCACTCGTGAACAAGACCCCTAGGTACTTGAACTCCTTCACTTGGGGTAAGGACTCATTCCCTACCCGGAGTAGACAATCCACCGGTTTCCTGCTGAGAACCATGGCCTCAGATTTTGAGGTGCTGATCCTCATTCCAACCGCTTCACACTCGGCTGCGAACCGATCCAGTGAGTGCTGAAGGTCACAGGCTGATGATGCCATCAGGACCACATCGTCTGCAAAGAGCAGCGATGAGATCCCAAGCCCACCAAACTGCAACCCCTCCTCCCCCCGACTACGCCTCGATATCCTGTCCATGAATACCACAAACAGGATTGGTGACAAAGCGCAGCCCTGGCGGAGGCCAACACCCACTGGAAACGAGTCCGACTTACTGCCGAGAACCCGGACACAACTCTTGCTTTGGGCGTACAGGGATTGGATGGCCCTCAAAAGCGCCCCCCTCACCCCATACTCCCGCAGCACCTCCCACAGTATCTCCCGGGGGACCCGGTCATACGCTTTCTCCAGGTCCACAAAACACATGTAAACCGGATGGGCATACTCCCAGGCCCCCTCCAGGATCCTTGTGAGAGTGAAGAGCTGGTCCGTTGTTCCACGGCCAGAACGGAATCCGCATTGTTCCTCTTCAATCTGAGGTTCGACTATAGGTCTCAGTGCTTTAATTGGCAGTTGAGCATACTGACCTGTTCATTTGCAAATGACACTTTCAGGTGGAAATCAGATGTAGTTTCCCAGATTTTTTAAATCAGGATTATTATTATTATTAAAGCGATGTAACAAAAAGGAGTCTGATTGTATAGAAGTCTATGATAAAACAACCCTACTTCTCTCATTTATTACCTCAGCCTGATACATATCTGACGCTGTGCTTTCTTTTTGTACCAGACTCTTGTAGTATTCCTGACAAACGTGTTACGGGGTGGCAGGTTTTTCAATGTATAAGAATACAGATAGAGCTTTAGGTGTAATGGAGACGTAGCATTTTCTATTGTGACCCAGGATATTGTAGAATTGCCTGAGAACCAATGCATGGCTGCTCTATTCTGGGCTGCCCAACAACACCAGAGAAAGTTTGGAACTTGGCATCTTGGTTTATTAGTTTGTGTGTCAACAGGATTTCTCCCAAAATATAGGAATACATTTACATGGAATTCGGTGTACAGATCTGCCTCTGGCCAAGGAACAATCAAGCAGATTTTGATGGTGGAGCTCGGGCCCGAGGGAGAGAGAGGACATGTAAGAGATATCAGTAATTCAACTTGTACAAGACTCTCTTGTATTACCATAATCATGACAATGGCTCGATCTAAAATTCTGTGTATTGGCTCCTAACATTGCCATTTGAGAAAATAATGTCAATTTTATCGAATCCTAAGCCGATGATTGCTCTTTTGTGTTACTTCCAGGCAGCAATAAAAATGTGTCTCATTATGACTTCTAGCTGCTGGTTATAAACACAATTAACACTGAGGAAAATAATTAATTAGCTTTTTTTCTGTTTTAGAGACTATTATGTTACCAACTCCACTCAAACCCAGAGCAAATCAAATTAATTACCTTTTCATGCATTTATATCATACAAAGTCAAGTACTGACTGATGAATCATAATCATCACATAAACAGTAAGCTTTCTGTTCAAATAAATGGTGTTGTGTTAATACCTGTAACTCATTCTTACACACTGTTTCATTTTTGCATGACCTTCAGTCCAACACTTTTCTTTCAATCTTCCCTGTAAGATTATGATTGACATAAACGACATGCCAGTCAAATAGCCATCAAAGCATGTTATGTCCTCCCCTGCAGAGTACTTTCTTTTCAGATTAAGACTTAACGTTAATCACCAGGGGTTTGACTCGCTAAGTATATCTGTCTACAGAAAGGCTGCCTGACTGTTTGCTTGACTGAAAGGCAGACAGAGAAGAGTGCACAGAAAGCAGGACATGTACAAAGTAATTGCACATTTCTCTTACCTTACCTTACCTTCCTCTATTCGTCCATCAAATGAATTCCTCTTAGCACGTTGAACTTAATTCATACATTTCAAGTAAAAGCAAACAAGACAGAATCTTCTGAATAAAATAAATAAACAAGTGCCTCTTTAAAAAAACAAAAGTGCAGACAGAGCCTTGAGCAGAACCTTCTCTCTTTTTATTTCTCTTTTTTTCCTCCTTTCCTAGTGAGAGAAATGGGCTTGAATGGGGTGAGTGCCGTTTTCAGACACATGTGTAGGTGTTTATTGGTGAAGAGCATTTGCTTTTAATAATGTTTATAGAAATCTGACCCACAGTTGTAAATCGATCAAAACATGGTGAAGGTGTAAAGTTCTACTTTGGTCAGACCGGGGACAACGTGCTTCATGCTCCATGCTCTCGTCTCTCTCACATTTCGGTCATACAACCTGTTGTTGTGGAACTGTAGATATCAGTTCTTCAAAGCACTTTAAGGACTCCGCATCCAACATGCAATCTTCAAAGCATTCAAGAGAAATCAAACTCAAGAATAGCTACTGCAATACAAACCTGGCAGTTATTTTGTTTATTGTTGTTTTCATGGTCAACTTTCCATCTCAAAGCCGAAGCCGAATCACACAAAGAACAATGAGCCTAATGTAGGGGAGGATCCACCTGGGCCTCTCTGTAATATATGGGTGCCAGTATATTAATAACTTGGCAAGAATAAAATATCACAATGTACAGTATTCCCATAATTACACACCGAGCACAATAAACCTTAACCCACCAACGCCAGTTCTGTTTCTTCTCTCCCCTCTTCAATATTTTATACCACGTAGCACCTTAACAATGTGTAAAGCTGCAGAGTACATGTTCACACACACTGCTGTGTTACAATATACTCAAGAAGTTGCTCACTGTAGCTTGAAAACTGATTTTCTTCCAAGCTGCCCAGCGGTCAGAGTGAATGGACTGCGCTGTGTTTCTTTGATGGGTTGTTTTATTGGCTCGCTTTGCTTGACCTTTATCTTGCTTTTTTTACTAACTAACAAACAAGCTGAAACACCCACACGTGGATGCGTGGGCACGCACACACCGCAAGAAAGGCACATGGACCCACACTGAATAGCACCTCCTCTCCACTTACACAGTTCGACATGACATGCGGTGACAAACGGAGGGAAAGACAATGAAAAATGTGTGAGGGAGGCAGAGAAATGTCAAGCATAAAGGGGCTGGACATGTGGATTTTGACAACAAAAAAAAAAAGCAGAGGGACTATTCTATATGAGAGATGCTGACAAAAAGAACAGATGCTGTGCCCATTTGTCCTCAGTTCAACGTTGTTGTGCCTGTGGCACCATTGAGGGCATTATCAGGAGGTAAACATTGTGTAAACACACACAAACACACACACACAAGAAAAGATGAACACAGGCAGGCAGGTGCAGGCATGCATGAGTGTCTGTACAGCCAGCATTCACTATCCCTTGGCAGCCGCTGTTGTTGTTCTGCTCCCGATGTGCCACGCTATCTGGGAGGGTTTCCTATTGCATGTCTTCTTTTTTATTCTCTCAGTTCAAATATTCCAACCCCCATTGATTAGCTTCTCGTACGCTATTTGCTTTTTCTTTCTCCATTTCCTGTGCTATCTACCTCTTGCCTCGGCCGGCTTATGCACGCAGGGCTGTTCTCCTGCCACTCACAGAATAATCATTACAGTTGAAGAGAGACCGTGTGTAGAGAGCGGCACAAGGGAACTAAGAGAGCTGTCAGAGAGAAGACAAAAGTTGAAAATGTGTTCCAGTCGTCTCCTGTGGCCTCATTTCTGTTTGTCTGTAAACATCCTCCACATCCTCCTCTATAGTTGATGGAGTCAATCAACTACCGGTCAGTAATTTTTCTTCCTGACCTGTAATGGTGAAGGTCCTGTTTAGCCGTTTTGTGTCATTTAGAATCTGCTCGGCTGCACTGACGAGAGCTATAATTTCTCCTAGATCAGTGGTTTCAGAGATATCGATTGGTTCTCGCAGTCAAATAAGAAACAATCAGTGAGGCAGCACCTGGGTCAATAAGGAAAATGTTGAAACAACAAACATGGGAGATGCTTCTTTCATTCCTCCAGGTTTCATCAAAACACACTCAGAGATGTATCGCATGTCAAAGACGGACACGTTCTCATTGTCCATTACATTTATTGTTACATTTTTTTCAAATGCAAAAGTCTGCAAATCGCTTGCACATTTTGAATGTTGTGCCTAAAGTAGAGAGCTGGGCGTAGTGTTTTGCAAAGAAATTTGTGAGTTATGCAAAACTTGTGCTTGGAAGAAATACACACATTTTGCAGACTTGGTTTAGGGATTTGGTACATGAGATGCAGATGTGTAAACAATTCTGTAAAACTGTAAGGCCTTGTCACACCAGCATTTAAAAACGGTATCATTTTCAGGAAAAATCTGTTTATATCAATAACAAGGCTATGATCAGTGGATTTTCTCACGGGAACGAGGTAAACACACGCAAGTTACCTTGACAGTACTGCCAAACAGAGATCTTGTATAAACACACCCCCAACACACATCTTTGAATAAAGTGTGTGAGGAATTTGCTAGCTAACTGTCAGTTATCTAGCAAATTCTGACAGGAACCAGCCACCATTAAAGTAGCTAGCAGCACTAGCTCCAAAAATCGCTAAATCCAGCGAGAAAGTCGCCAACTTGGCAACACTGACAGCCCGTCCCTTCAGTCCTCACTCCAAAGTCATTCCCGCAAAGTTATCATTATGAACATGTAGGAGTGCAGGTAGACGGTCAGGGAGTTAGACAGGCAGGCTGTCCAATTCATTCATTCAAGTGGAATGAAATGATTGGCTGGACTTATTACAGTCTCCCGACAGCCACCAATACCGGGTCTTTTTCCTTTTTTTGTCAGAGAATTCCATTTACCGATTGCTGTCGGGATGTAAAGAGAATTTCAACAAATATAACAACAAAATGTTCTAAACAGACTACCCACCCTAGCTTTAAAGAGCAGAAGAGGCGCTCCGCAGCAGAGCCAGAGGGGAGTGAGAAGTGTGAAGCAGCAGGTAAAGAGAGAAGTGTGACATTGTGACACTCCATCATTACACAGTGATTTCAGTGTTAACCGCCATAATCATTCTGGCATTTGCACTTATAAAATTAGAGCAGCCTTTGCTTTCTGGAGGAGCTTAGAGTGTACGTGTGTGTGTGTGTGTGTGTGTGTGTGTGTGCGTGTGTGTGTGTTTTCAGGCAGAATCATGTCTTTTAAAAGGCTGCAGACCCCCTGGCGAGATTATAAGACTTTTGGGTCAGACAGCGAGGACCGCCGGGGAATGAAATGAGGAGAAGGGATGTTAAAATATGAAAGGCCACGCTGTCGGCGGTCTGCACCTGCTTCTCTCTTTCTCTCTCCTCTTAACACTCTGCTGGTCCTCTCTCATCTCCTCACCGCTCTTCTCAGCCCTCTCCTTTTCTTTCTCCTTTCTTCGTCTCTCCTTTTATTGCAAAAAACAGGGTGTAATGGGTCAATTCAACCATGTAAAAATATCTACATGTAAATATTAGCCCAAAATAAGAATATGCTTGTTTATTCATTTTTGACACTGTCTTTCCTCTCTTTTTTCACACACACCTGCAGCAGTAGTGACACATCCGTCACCACGTTTCACACCCTTTTCACACTAAAATGAGCTTCATATGATGTTTGAATAACTCTTCTATCTAAGGCTGCAAGGTTTTCTCTGCTAATTGCGTTTATACGGCATCACATTTGATCAAAAATAAATAGCAGGAGAAAAGAGAACCTACAATGCTACCCTGAGGGACCCCACATGTTAGAGGTTGTGGTATGGACATGGTTCCATATACATCCACTTTAGTTCTCTGCGCCCCAGATAACACCTAACCCACTGTAGAGGTGATTTGTTAAAGCCCAGAGCCCTCATCTTCATCAGAAGGATATCATGGTTTACAGCATTGAACGCCGAGTCTATACATTGTTTTCTAGGAAAATCCAACTCATTGTGCCTTTAGGTCTTTCCCATCAAGTCCCTGATCTTTGACCTCTCTATTGCAGGGAGGAAAGGGAGAACAAATGCTTTGAAAATAGTCCAGCTGAAGACACTTGGATGTTTATTTGTCTTTAGAACAACCCATGTTCGTGTGAAAGCATGCAGAAGTATGTCCTCATACAAGTTCCCACAGCACCTTCTACCCCAGATACCCGTTGAAGGTTTGTTTGTTTCTATGAAAAGCAAGACTGTTATTGTAAAGTGTTGACAAAACGTGTGTGGATTTGTACAAAGTGTGTTTGATTATCAAAAGTATCTAAAGAGCCCATGAAAGGAAATTGACATGACACTTTTAAGCAACATATTTGTTTATATAATGATGAAAAATAATGAAATCCAAAATGTTCATTTTTCTTACCCTGGTCGTATGTAATATATAATATAATAAAATATTATATTTTCACAGTGTGGAATTTACTGATCTGACTACTTCTTCCACCATTGTGAATAGGACCGTACAGTATAAGTTCTATATTAACTTTATTATTATTATCAATATTTGCACCTGCTGTCCAGAGTGGGCATATTTAACAAGTGCATATGAACTGAAATAAAGAGTATTCCAGTGGGTAGAGAAGGACACGGGGACCCTGAAAGTGGTTGTACAGCAGTGGTGGAAGAATAACTCAAATATTTTAATATAATAGAAATACTTGGATACAAATAAAAGCCCTGCTTTCCAAGTCTTACTTCAGTGAAGTACAAAAGTATTAGCATTGAAATATATTTAAAGTAACAAAAAACAAAAGTAATCTATTCATTCGGCAGAATTGGATAATTTAAGACTAATGTATATTATATAAGTGATTATAATTAGTCAAGCCATAATGTGTTCATCGCTGATGTTGGGGGTTGGTACGTATTAAAAGGAACGGTGCACATGTATTCTGTTGAATAACAATATAAACAAGGTATGATTAACTATTGGACAGTTTATGCTATTTCCATGTAGACCTATCTTGTTGTTTTTGCCAATAACATGTTGTTGCTTTCTTATGTGACAGGATATATGAACATTTTACATTGTTGGCTTTGATTATGAATTCAAGTTTGTATATTATAATTATAATATATATATATATATATATATATATTATATTATGACATGTGAGTTATCTTAAATTGTTTGTGGGCTTTAAGCTAATACCACATGGTACATATAACACTGCATTTTCTAAGGAGTATTGATAACTGAAATAGATTCCAAAATTATGATCTAATATGCATTTGTAATTTTTCCAAACGCATGCCTATACGCAGAGAAGGGCTGGCTTTATTTGAGGGGTGCAGTAGGCCTACTTGAGTAAATGTACTTAGTTACATTGCACCACTGGTTACCAGCGATCTATATGACCTGGTTATGGATGAAGAGCAGTTGGAGATAAACAAAATATGGAACCAAAGAACTGTTTCCATACCTGTGAACCCCAGATACATTATATTCAGAGCTACGAAACTCAAGAAATACTGAAAATACCCAAACCACAAAAATATTTAAAAGTCAAGTTATCTAACTATACCATCAGTCAACAGAGCTACTAATAGGTAAGTAATTAAACAGCTCACTATTTAGTTAATATTAATTGTCATACTTTCACATGCTGTAAGAGATAAAAACCTCAAAGTTAAGGCTAGCTGTGATAATTAGCTGACATACACACAGCTAACGTTAGCTAAATATGTTCTGTTACACAGAAGTAGTTATAACCAGATGAAGTTATAACTACTTCATATGTTGTTGAGTTGTTAAATCCAAGACAAAGCATCAAATACTTTTTGTTTTTTGTCGTTCTTCTGAAAGACTCTGGTGACTCTGGTTTAGTTCTGAACAGCACGAGAAACATCTGCACAGACATGGATCCCAGCGTAGAAATAGAGCAAGTCATAGGAGATGAGTTCAGAAGAGCTGCTTTCCACTTTCTGGGCAGCGCTCAATGACGTAATAGTTGACGAGCTCAGCCTTTACGGACCTGTTCCTGCTCCTGCTCCTGAACCTGCTCCTGCTCCTGCTCCTGCTCCTGCTCCTGAACCTGAACCTGCTCCTGCTCCTGAACCTGCTCCTGCTCCTGAACCTGCTCCTGCTCCTGCTCCTGAACCTGCTCCTGCTCCTGCTCCTGAACCTGCTCCTGCTCCTGCTCCTGCTCCTGCTCCTGCTCCTGAAACTGCTCCTGCTCCTGCTCCTGCTGGGCAGGACCTGGATCTGGGCCTAGAACTCCTCCTGGGAGCAGATATTGATTTGTCTGAGCTGCTCGGTCAGGGAGACATCATGCAGCCAGGTCACCTGCCTGCTCAGGCAGCAGCAGATAGCCTGGGACAGATAAAATACTCAGAATAGTTGAAGGATAGTATCATTAGGAGTAGATATTTAATTGTATTGATACAGATACTTGTCAATGGTGGATGCTTTATGCCAAAACAAGGAAGAAAAAAAGGCAGATTTTAACATAAGCTCACTCTGTTGTCGCTTCACATGTGTTCACTGTGAGGCTGCTGATCAATAAAATCAATAGCTTCCAATTAGTCATGATTCAAGTGAAAATGGAAGAGGGCTCAGTGTAGTGAAGCTGTAGAGCGAGACAGCACGGGCTAAAACATTGTTTTTTCATCACAGATCAATTTTGAGTCTGGGATTATTTTCTGCTTCCATAACATGTGCTCTTGGAAAAAAGAGATAAAAAATACACATTTAGGTTCAAAACAGAAGAAAGGTCCCATCCACTCTTCTGGCATAAAGTTAAAAAGCCTTTTATCAGATGGCTTTTTTTTATTGTGAAATTCTAAGAACATAGACGATGCTTGTACGTGTTAAGATTGAGCTGGGTTACAACTAGTGTGTGTACTATGGCTGGTTAACCTTCCCTCTCTCCACCTGCCGTATCAGCGGCCTGTTGAACATGTCCAGACCCCGGCAGCTGTCCGTCACCCTGCTGCTGCTCTACAGCCAGTAAGACCCTGTTACACACTCTGAACATCTTCACTGTTGCAGCAGACAGCAGGATTAGTAGCGTAGCTGTAGGAGATGGATTTCAAAGCTGGAACAGTCACAGCTCTACAGGACAAACTGTCCACTCTTGTAGCTCAGTTGTATTATTTGTTAAGATGTAAACAAGTAAAGTGTGTGTCAGGGTTTCTGGTGTCAGGCCAAGCCCCAGAACAATGTACACTTAAACTGAATTGCAGGTTCATCAGATCAGTAAAACAGCAGAATTGACGAGAATTTGACTGGATAAGAAACAATTGTGATACGAGCGGGTGCCAAGCGTCTGTTATCCCCAAAATATATTTGTCATTCAGCCACAACAGCAACATCCATCTTCCATCCATTTTAACGTCTCATCACTTTCTCTGTGTTTGTGTCTCCAGTGTAACTCTGTGCGTCTCCCTGAAGGCCTGAACCTGCATCTTGCTGGGATGCTGTAAGACAACAATACAAACAAAAACACACAAGTGCCTTCGAGCTTCTGCTTGTATCGTCACACACACTCTTTATATTATCTAATGTGTGTATCTGACTCTCTCTGTCTGAGTAGGAATGGGGAGATGTTGTACGAGGTCGTGGATCTCGCTCTTCTACTGACTAGTGATTACTCAAAGTAAGTTTGCTTCGGACAGTGTTGGTCAAAATGTACTTTTATGGCCTTAAATAAGCCAGACTCATTATTAAATTAGGATCATCTTTCTAGCAGCTGTTGTTTGATTTCAGGTGTTATTTGTCTACAAAATGCCTACTTGAATATTATTATAATCAGTCTATTTAAACACTTTTTATTAACAACACAGCACAGGTTACATTTTACCCGTATTGTCTCTTGTTTTGTTAAAGTTTCTTTCTAAAATACTTCTTTCCTCACAGTCTCACGCAGTGCTAACGTGAGCTTTTACTCTGTTTTTCCCGTAGAAAGAGAAAGCGTGGAAGCCAGCGGGAGGGCGACCGGCCTTCATGCTCTACTTGAAGGAGCAGAGGTCAAGTGTTGAGGCCGAATTAAAGTTAGAAGGGAGAGGGTGTGCGGCCGTGAATACAGTCCTGGGACAGAGGGTAAGTGTGTGTGTATGTTTGAGCCCCGATCAAAGTTTAGTAAAAAATTGTTTTGAACAGGCAAGCTTGTAAAAAGTTGTCTAAGTGTAAATCTTCACATCTTTACAGTGATTTGTGCTTTTTCTTTATTGCCTCGTAACCAGAGAACAAACCCGATTTTGAGCATTGTGTCTGTTGATATGTTTGTGTACGCACTCTATCCAGCCTGTAGTTGTGTGTCAGCGTGTCGGTAATATATTACCGGCAGGCTGACGCACAGAGACGGCTCCACGCCCAGCAACACCCTGAATATTCCACAAAAGACAACTATGTAAGTACACATACGTGTTTCTCTCACTCCACTGGAACTGAGGAAAAACATTTTACCAGCTAATGTCAGATGGAAAGTCTAACTTGTTTGTCTTCTTGGGTCGGGCAAAAAGAGGGTGAGGCAGAGGAGCAAAGCAGCCACCAGAGGTGAGGGTAAGATTAACCTGTTTAATGCAGGTTTAAGAAGCAACAACTTGTTTTCAAAGTGTTTAAAGTTTTAGAAGATTGATCAGTGTTTTTATATTGTTACAGCGTCTGCATCTGAACCTGAGGAGCAAACTCAACAGGCCAAGAAACTGTGTGTGACACCAGTACAGATGCTTCCTCCTCCCAGGCAGCGGTGATGGTCGGCCCTCACACGCTGCAGTCAGTCCTGCTGATGGAGGCCTGTAGCGCTCAGACAGCCCTGGTGCAGCGACAACATGCAGAGACAGGTGTGGTGGAGCGACGTCCCCCGCACACAGCCGTGGTTCAGATGCCATGTGTGACATGTGTCACCTGCCACAGGTCTACGATGTCAGCCCCACCTACTGGCAGGTTTCACCAGTACCAGCGTCCACCTGTCTGGACTCCCCCGCTGCACCGTGAAAAACACGTCAGAGGACAGCTGTCACACAGCGATGGAGCAGCATGAGCCACCTTCCTCTCACTGCACAGCTTCTCAGATCCTCTTCACGCGAGGACATCCGCATTTTGGATGTTCCTTGAATAAATAAAAGCAATCAATCACAAACAGAATCTCAAACAGTACTTTGACATGTGACATGTAAAAATTCAAGAAAAAAGGTTTTGAAAGCCGTCATATTTGGTTAAACGCTGGAAAACTGCAGAACAGGGAACAACGGCCACAAGTCAACAGAGTCAACTGTGTATAACACAATAGGATTCAAGATACAGGTCCTCAATGCCTCATAGGTGTGATGCTCTAGTACGACCTCATCACCGCGTCAATGTTTTCTTTTAAGATTCATTCATTTAAATCATCATGATATAAAATCTTTTTTATTGTTATTATTTTACAAAAGGTTTCCTAATTTAATGAATTATATTTACATTTTAAAATCAATTATAGTTCATAATACAATATTCAAATCAATTAAATTGTATATTATTTAAAAGATTCAGCATCTAAGTTTTATTTAGCCACACTGTGTGTGTGTGTGTCTGTGTGTGTGTGTGTCTGTGTGTGTGTGTGTCTGTGTGTGTGTGTGTGTGTGTGTGTGTGTGTGTGTGTTCTGAATGCACTTAAATTATCACTTTTCTCCTGATTTGCTTTTGATACTTTTGTTATAGTAATTTGTATGATTCATATATGAATTATTGTCAGTTGCATTGTTTTATGGGCATTCTGTGTTGACGTGGTGCAAATAAAAAGTGTCTAATATCTTTCTAATACATTTCTCTAGTGTTGTTCTTCCACATAACTAAGACTACAGTTTAAAAAATAAGCTACGTCAAGTTGTTCCAAGGGACATACATGAGAGGGTCCCCGGTATATTCTCCGTCCTGTAAGCGGTTCTTAGCTGACAAACATTTGAGAGCCTGTATGTGTCCTGCTGTGACTGCCGTCCTGTCCAGGGTGTCAGTCTATGACCCTCGCCCAATGTCAGCTGGGGTCAGCTCCAGCACCCTGACACCCTGTAAGCACAACAGCTGCCACCAGGGGGCGCTAGTGTAGCAGAGCAGCAGTACTGCAGCTGAAGAACAGCCAGGGGCTCTTTGGCCCTTTCAATGTCCATCTTTGTATTTAATAAAATGTGTAACAGTTAAGTTGAGTGAGGCAGAATTTCAGAATAAAGTTTGAACTGTGAGTTAAACTTCCCTCACTGACACACAACCAACACAAACTACAAGAGCACTAAAGTGGATAAGTAGCAAGAAGTTGTTGTTTTTTTTATTGACATTTGAGATACCTTTTACTCTCTCCAGGTATGTTATTGTCTAATATACGAGCTAAGTAAGTAGGCTAACTGATTCATTGGCTCACCTACTACTACTCTGAACCCAGGCGACTTCTTTAGTTTTGCATTTGACCCAAAGAATATTGACTCTGTTTTGCCAAGATGGAGACAACTTATTTTCTTCTCACCAGATGCTGACTTTGTTGAGTTTGGATCTTAAGTCATTTTTCTCCTTCTAATTTGCCAGTGTGTATTATATAGATACACTCATCAACATGATTCTAAAATGTGTATTAAAATATACACTCAAATCAATATTAGGTTAAAAATAATTCTGTGATTGCAGGTTGAACTTTTCTTTCCATTGTAGTCGTTTTTTTTTTAAAAAATGATAAAAATAAATAAGATACTAAAGGATATTTTTCAGAAACTTTCTTGTAACTATGACATTATGAGTTGCATGAATGGCAGACCTGAAAAGAGACTGGTCGAACTAACCAAAAACATTAAAAACGACTATTTCTATTTTCTGATAAACTAAAAGAGTCTAAAAGAGTTATTTAAATGAAAATAAGTTAAGGCACTGACTTTCAGCATTAATTAGATTTCTCCATACAAGGTGAACAGATAAGCAAATGAGCTTATTTTACATTGAGGGTCTTTTATCAAACAAAGCTACAAGCACTGTTCATCTGACGTCATGACCTTGAATACAAGCTGAGAATCACACATTGCTTCAGCTCGCACATCTTTTGAACATGATCATTGTGTGGCCTTAAGAATATTTTGTATAGATTTTATTGTCCTTAACTATAGTGCTTAAAAATCCTTATTTTTTTCTTAATTATTTTTCTTAAAGCTGCTCCATGTTCTTTGTACCCAGAAAACATTGTGATGATGAAAAGCTCTTGATTCAACACTCACCTTTCACTCCTTTCACACCGCCACAAGCTGCAAATAACTTGGGTCAGAATAGTCTTCTTTCTCATTTATGACACAAATATATCCTCATTACAGATGTCCTCAATCCTGCTACGATATCTACTCACAGCACATTAGGGCGGGGGCTTGCAGCAAAACCGGTGGAGGAAAAAATATACACAGTGAAAAAACAGCAAAAGCAACTACTTCCGTTTGCTGTACACGCCAAACTGCAATATAACCCCGACCTGCAGCAATGTCAGACAAAAACAAAAGCATTTACGTCTGGAGACTTTTAAAGAAAGTCTGAAAATTTGAATTAATATTATTTTCAGTGATTTACAAAGGCTGTCATGATCTTTTTTTTTACTTTTTTGTAGTCTAGATTTGTTTAAATAAAACTCTCTTTTCATTCACACTAAGCCTGCTTTCTGCGTTTGGGTTCTTCCCTTTACCTGATCCCTGACCCCATATCCCAGGTATATACTTTCTATCAAAGAGGCAAATTAAACCAGTTGGGAAAAATCGCAACATGTAAATAGGCTTTAAAGTGATTTTATGTGATATAATTTCCTGCTGTATTTGTGTGTAAACAATAGTTTCAACCTTGATTTGGTACCAAAAAAGAACCTGAACTCCGGGTCAAACAGGAAGATGGAAATCTTTCTCTCTATGCTGTCGCGCTGATATACACACTTACAGTTTCGAGGTAGTGTCATGCCATTAGAGCTGCAGCTGCTGTTACTGCAGAGATGACAACCTCAGGTGTGGGAGAAACATTCAATTACGAAAAATGAGCATTGTGCATTTGAGAGCCAACCGCATCGATTGTGGAGTTGTGATTCAATAAAACCAATAACTACTGTCATTAACCAGTGTTCAGCCACAGCTCCGAATGATTTAGACAACGTTTGTGTGCTCCCTGAGAAAAAAGAAATACACAATGGAAATACACAGAGTTGTTGTCATTTAAGGTAAAATGATTTTATTTCACCTTGAAGTGTGAAGCCCAGTCATGATGACAAAATTACACATCTTCAAGGATTCAGCCCACGACAGCAGCGATGAATAAGCGAAACCGTCTCTTTTGTTTCAGTCTCACAGCTCTCACAACCTGTTTCCAGCTATTTGGACAGTTCATTGTTAAAAAGAATAACACACTGTGGACAGCCCACGTCTTCCATTCTTCAGTACAGATCTGTTCTACCTGCCCCACTTTTTGAATGTTATATACTAAAACAGTAAATGACTCAATTTTGTTATTATTATATCGCCTCAGTCCTATTTTTCTTTCCTCTCTCCTTTCAGCCTGCTCACAGCAAGGAACACATTTCTGTCTGCAGCAGCACCCTGTGCTGGTGTATCTGCGACTATATTTGAATATATTAGCAGTTATGTGTGTTACATTTGTGCAGCACACATACAAGTATGTGTAAAAACAAGTATGTGTAAAAATACTTTTTACTAGGCTGTAGATTAATGTTGAAAGCATATTTATGCCATAATTGAAAATAACTTACAGAGAGAAAGAGAGAGAGA
>CALSCE010003134.1:9452241-9468750 GCA_943593645.1 Bovichtus variegatus
GACTTTCAGAAACCTCGGCCGAGATATACTCTCATCACAACTTTATAGTCAATAAAACAACTTTAATATAACCTCATTCGACCAGAAGTCCTTACTGCTTTTCTCGAAGATTTTGAACACGACAATACCAACTTATTAGGAACAGCTACAGTGTTTTACTGACATGTTCTTCCACTGCCATGAACCTGGGCACTGTAGTTTATTCCCAGGGGATCTCACAGACACTGGCCTGCTGCTGCAAATACACAAAAGAGTTCAGCATGTTTGTTTATTTTTACAGTCTACAAATACATGATTTACTCTTCTTTGAATGACATGTGCTAAAAACTACAGTGCCCAACTGTTTGAGGAAATTATTTACACTTTTTTTTAATTTATTTTTATTTAAGATTTACATCTTAGGAAGGAAGTATTGTTCTCTGGGGCTGAGTGCCACAGACAAGCTGGGGAATACACAGACTGTATTGTTGGTTTTGGTCTTTCGACAGGATATGTTCACAACAAAAAAAAACATATAGAACAAAGCCAGCCTTTAAAGTTTGTTTTAATGTCAGCCTTCCAAAATTACTTTTTATTCTTCCTTGAATCACCAAAATATCTCCAAATGTCAAAGGTTGCACTTCGGGCTTTGCCAGTCAGCTGGAATATCATTTACTGAATGGAAATGAACAAATCTAATAAACGGCCGTGTTTGCATTTAGATATGCCAGACAAACTCAGTGGAGTTTTCTTTTATAAATCCCTGGGATTACATTCAGAGAAAGCTGCTTTAATTCACTTTGCACTTTATACCTTTCAGTATAGTGTTGGATATAGCAAACTTAAAAGGTTTCTCACAGTTTGCCTCAAACATTGAAACATAAACATTTTTTAATTGATATCGTTGTTCTTTTTCCTTGTCGTGCTTATTATTCGGTGCTCTCTGTGAAATCATATCAAATCAAGTTTACTATATATCCCAATATCACAAATTACACATTTGTCTCAGTGGGCTTTACAGACTGTACAGGATACGACACCCTCTGTTCTTAGACTCTCGCACAGCACAAGGAAAAACTCCCTAAAAGAAACCCCACAATTAAAGGGGGAACATGGAAGAAACCTCAGGGAGAGACTGAGGAGGATCCCTCTCCCAGGACGGACAGACGTGCAATAGGTGACGTCTGTACAGAACAAACTACATAGTTAAAAAAATACAATATAGACAATCCATGTGACAGAAGACGTGATACGATCGTATGGATCCAGGGGGATGTCAATAAAGGCTTCCTGGTGTCAGGCAGGACCAGGGCTCTGTGAGTTTCTACTGTGTAAATAAAGGTTTCAATCAATAAATGTATAAACATTTTAAGAATCTAGTAACTAATCTAATAATCTAATAACACAAAATACAGTAACTGACTAAAACAATATATTATTGTCTCTATAAATAGTTTTGTTGGAGTTTTTAAAGTGGCAAGACACTACAGTAACAAGTAATGGTCATTTATTATCATAGTGTAGTAAACATATGTTGCAATAAGAGAAAAACGTCTCTACAAATACAGTGTGATCCACACCTATGACGACTGCACCTTTTCACAAGGTTGCTCCACCTGCTCTCTGACACATTACAGCAACATTTGTTTGGTTGCCTCCCTACATCAGAGGGAGAAGAAGCAGTGCTCGGCTCTCACATACCGTCCTGACCTCTTTATCAAGGTAAGCGACATTCCATCCGTCTTCAAAATGAAACATACATACGCGATGTCCGAGTGAGAAGAAATACTACACGTTAGCAGAACGTGAAAGTTTCTTGTTTGTCTGATTTTGTTGACTTACAGTATATGATTAAAAAATCCAAGAAGAGAAACTCGACAGAAATTTATAAAGCACCTGCCAGGCTGCATTCTTGGATTTGTAAGGTTGCCAAGAGAGCATGAAAAATAGCGTTACAAAAAAAAAAACACAATGAAGAAAACATCTTTACATAGAGTAGGCAGCATTTAGAAAAATGTTAATAAGTAAAACACTTGCACATTACTGTCAGAAACACGTCACCAATTTGACAACACACACACAACATAGACAAGACACAGAAAGTAAACGGTGAAATGTCACAAGCTTCACCTAAAACTGACGTTCATTAATGATGCTTTTTTTTTTTTTTGGAGCTTTCAATCGCATAAAAGTTAGTGTACCTTAGGTTACGTTTCTTTTGGTCAAACATTTTTGTTGTGTGATATTATTACCACCACCAAGGAGCTTATGTTTTCAGTTTGTTTTGTTTATTCATGTAACTTGGTGAAAAGTTGTATATTGTCCAAGGAAGAACCCATTACATTTTTGAGCAGATGCAAATCACGGGGCAGATACACGCATTCCTTTTTACATTGTTGTTAACATTGCGAGACAAGGCATTAGGAGCTTTCTGAGTGCACTTATAGTTCTAAATAAACTCAGAATCACACAATCAGATTCACAAAAAGATATTATTGGCGATATTGACTATAATACCCTATTAACTTTGTAGCAATTGTTACTAACACACTGCATACTAACTTACTGCATACTAACACACTGCATACTAACTTACTGCATAGTAACTTACTGCATACTAACTTACTGCATACTAACTTACTGCATACTAACACACTGCATACTAACTTACTGCATACTAACTTACTGCATACTAACTAACTGCATACTAACTTACTGCATACTAACTTACTGCATACTAACTTACTGCATACTAATGCACTACATATTTTTCATCGATTTTATTATTTACACCTGTGCGTTTCCTACTGTGCTGTGTCAAAAATATGTTCTGTAAAAAGGTATATTGTGTTTATAACTTAACACACACACACACACACACACACACACACACACAGACACACAGTGATTGGAATGGACATATCTTTCTCACTGAGGCGTGGTGTTAGTTGAGTTATCCCTACTCCCTGTGTTTAGTCGGTTTGAATACAAATTCACAACAATGACTCATTTGTATGAGCTGTTGACAAGTGTCTTACATTCAAATACATTAAGTTAAAAATATTAGGTACTATTTGTGTGTTTGGAAGTATTGTTTACATAAAGTGTCATGGAACTTTTGGTCATGTGTGAGCAGGAAGCTGGTGTCTAGTTTCTCTTTTGACAAATCCATTCTAATGTGAAAAGGCAATGCCACCAAACCAGTTTGTTTGCATTGACACGTAAGGGAGAGACAAATTACCATTTACTGATATAAAACTTCCACTTTGTTAGCAAGTTTTCACGCACGGAATAGATGGTGCAAAATAAGTAGTTGAGATACCAGGTTTTAATCTGGACCCTCACTGCAGCACACAACCCAACCTGCTCTGTTCAAAACTTCCCTTTGATTAATTCAGAGAGATCAGCACTCATTTTCGGGATTACAGGCATGGAGGAATTACTGAACGGGCACAGGGGCCCAAAGTGTCAGAGGCCCCCTGACCTTCGCCTACAAGCTGTCACTCGAAAAGATACAATGTGTACCAACCAGGAAGAGACTCAAAATTACCGCAAAGAGAGCAAAACATAAAAATCTCAAAAAAAAAACACAAAAAAAATTGAGAGACACAAAACAACTAGAAAGAGACACACAAACAAAAAGAGGCTGAACAACTATAAGTCTGTGTGTCATATTTTCTCTTGCTTACAGGCCTATTTTCCTGCTCTTTTAGCAGATATAATGGAAAAGGGTGAGGGACTTCCTCCGGTGATGTCACCACCGCCGTACTCTGCTCCCCCTATGGACTACAACATGGGAGCCTACCAAGCTCAGTTTGGCAACCAACCCGGTAAGAGATCAGGGACCTTCGTATGTGTCATTTTACCTGCACATTTTATATTCTTGAATTATTCCTCCTGTTTCAGTCCTTGTGGTTGGAGCCTTTGTCTTCTTTAGACCTTTTTCAAGCTAAATGTCTCCTCCTCATATCCAGTTCAACATGTTGCTCACCAGAACACGCCACAACAACTTGCGTTATTTCAACCTGGTGAGTGTTTCTCCCCAATTGTTTATAACAAAATAAAATAACTATAAATAGCTATTATAATCAAATTAAAATAGCAGAGAGCTTTGAGTTCAGTGACGGGTTGGCGAGGATCGTGGGTGTCAGTGGGTGTTACAGGGTGTTGGGTGTCTCCCCCACAGTGAACCAGGTGGTGGTGGTGCAGCAGCAGCTGCCGACTGATGTTCCTGGACAGATGGTGTGTCCTCAGTGCCGAAACACAGTTGTCACGAAAGTCAGCTACATATATGGTATGCTCACCTGGCTGATCTGTGGCATACTAGGAGTCTTCATGTGAGTAGAGAAGCCAACACACAAACTCACACGCCCATATAAACATCATGAAGGAATTTTGTGGAATCAACTAATCTTTTCTCATGAACTGAACATAGTTTTACTCATTTCACGTTAATTTAACTTAAAACGTCTTGTTTTCATTTACAGAGCATTTTAGAACACGAGTTCACTTAACTTGTGTTGAATAAATATACTGCCGAGAGTTCACTCTACTCAATAAATTACGTTTTTGAAGAAGCACGATTATCTTATTAGCATACTTCCCAGCATGCATTGTTTAAGTGTTAAAACTCTCCAGAGACCCCTCTTTTTTTGACACTTGCTGTGTTAATATATGTTAAGATAATTCATAGTTGTTTCTTTTCATAATAATAAAAACAAGGAAAACCATGATGAAGGTGGAAGCATGGAGTCTCGAAGACTTTGCTCCACCTTGCAAGCCTGATTGGACTTGGCCCAACTATTTTCAACATCGCTATCGGGTCACAAACTTTGTCATTTTACAGCTAAACAATGCACTAAAATATGTTTCTGAAACCATTTGAGGTGAGAAAAAGGCAACGCAGTAAGATCATTTTGATTCATATCCGATCAGTGCTGCCTTGTTCGACGCGCCGTGAATGCGCATGACTGACTCCTCGGCTCTGATTGGTTGTTTTCATTCAGGCGCGGAGGAACATGATTTTTTTCACAGATTATTTGTCTCATGAACTATTGTCAGGATATAGTGACAGTTTCAGCAAATATGATCAAATGTTATTTATTTTTTTTTAAATAAAAGTTACCAATTGAACCTTTAACTAAGTAGGTTTAATATTTTAAACACTCATAAGATGATTTAGTTACACTTTCTATGAACACCACATCTATAGTGCATTATGAGGGCATTCACGCACACAATGCCTTCTGATGAACGATATGAAAATGTATAAAACATTACATATGTGATCTCTAATGAAGGGTCTTATGGATGATGTTGACGAGTTATAAACTAGAGGTTGACTGATGGGGCTTTTAATACATTATGACTACCTATAGTCATCTTTACACAGCTCAACAATCAACTGTAGTAAGGACTCATAGTACGCTATAATCCATGCAGTATCATAAGTTATTATTGAAGGTGTTAAGTAAAATGAAGTACGTAATGACGCATCTGTAATAATGTGTACTTCATCATAGCGTTTTCACTGTCGGTGGTTACACTAAGAACACCCTCATAACACACTACAGATATGGTCTTCATAGAAAGTGTTACAGACGATTTTGAACCAATCCTTCTTAAGTTTAGTTAACTACATTGTTTAAGGCAGCAGGGGAGCTTTTTAACCATCTTAAAATGTATGATGAAGTAATATTTTGACTTTATTTTGACACTCCACACCAGGTGCTGGTTTTGCTGTTTTATCCCCTTCTGCGTGGATTCTTGCCAGGATGTGCAGCATTCCTGCCCCGTCTGTAACAACGTCCTGCACATCCATAAACGCATGTGAAAAAGCAGCACAGTGTCAACGTTGCTGAAGTTATGCTAAAAAAGTCAACCATGACTAAATAAACATCACGGCAGAAGCCAAACCCCTCTATGCAAACACGCATCATCGCCATCATGAGCCCTGTTCTCACTTGAGTAAAATGTGGGTTGTAGCTGAATTACCCACTACTGTGCATCCAGTATGTGAAGACGGCAGATTACGTTAAGAATTGTGATTTCTTCTTTTCATTTAGATAAGTTAAGTTGATTTACCATGTGCAATTGTGATAAACAAGTAATGTGAACATGTGAAAAATCTAATCATCATGATCATATCTTTTCTCGACTTGACCTGAGTGTTGTTCTCTTAATATAATATAGTTGTGTTAAATTTAAGCAACAATGTAATATGCCACGAGTCTTATTTTACTTCAATGAAATCTGTCCAGTGGCTTATTTTATGAGGGTTTTTTTTTTTTTAAAAGGCTGTGAATATATTTATTTGTCAAATTATTTTCATTTGCATACAGAGTTATAATATTGATAACATTTTGATCATATATTGAATGTTTTGTTTTTTTAAAGTCAGTTCTTTGATATGTTGACATAAAATTATTTGTTTTTATTGAAGACTAAATATTTCAAAATGAACAAAATCTTAAAAGTTGTGGAAAGATGACAAATGAACATGTTCACAAAACAATGACATAAAAAATAATAGGAATAACTGTTACATAACTATAAATGAATTTAACTAATTATGTTACCAGGTGAAAGCCTTTTATCCCAATACTAACCAACTCACTGCTTGTACCATGAAATTATTCAAATTAATAAAGTGATGCATTGAAATGCAGCTTATGTTTTTTTTCCTTGTCTTTATGACATATAATTGCCATTTAAAGAAAAAAACAATATGTATGCAAAATGTAACTTTTCATACAGTATATGAGCAAACCATAAAGCAAAGTAATAATGTATTGTTTTGTTTTGTTTGTTTTCTTTTTATATCTGTCATGCTACCAGAATATGGTTTAAACTGCTAAAGCAGATCCCTGTCAATATAGATAGTATTTATCAAACATAAATAACACCATAAAATCCAAGCCAATAATGTTTAAATGCAACTCCATAAAAAAAATAAATAAATAAATTAAAAAAACACTTTTGTTTTTTTTATCTTACACATCACCACTTTGACCTCAATGGAAAACATCATGATCAAGGAAAGACGGGAAGGACAATTCATAAGGACTTACCAAAAGACAACCGTTATGCTAATAGGATCCAACTGAACTTACTTTACACTAGGCTACGTAATTATGCAACGGCAGATGTTTTAAAATTTTTATTAGACAAAGTAAATGAGTACAGTGGCAAGATTAATGCTGAAAAATTCAAATAAGGACTCTTGTCCAACACATAATTACACCTCCTAAGAAGGATGTTTTCAATGTATCCATAGCGTACAATTAAACTGTGTATGTTATTGACGGCCGAATAGTGTGTCGCTTTAAATGTTGCTGCCGCCGGGAATTGTGGGAGGGCATTATCTCCTTTCCTTTCCTAAAGGGTGGTCCAGTGTACCCTATGCTAAAAGAGATAACAAAGGAAACATTGAAGCACCTTCCCTTAGCATTTGGACAATTCAACCTGTCACAAGTCAATGAAGGACCCAAATGCAGCACACAGGAAATCCAGGATAATAGGTAATGACTTTTATTATCAGTCAGGAGCAGGTTACAGCAGAGCAAACAGATCCACGGTGGGATGATAATAATCCACAAGGACGAACCAACCGGTAGCAGGCAAGAGATAAATCGGGGCTGGGCAGAGGGTCAGGAAACAGGCAAAGCAGGCAGGTCAGGGACAGCAGGGTCGGCAACGAGAGATCTGTTCAGGAAACAGCACTGGAAAGACTTGCATAATACAGAGTACACTCTGGCAAAGCAGTAGAGGCTAGAGGAGGCTTAAATACTCGCTAGAGTTAATTGTTTGCAGCAGGGAGAGTCAGGTGAGCTGCAGAGGGGGCGTGGCTAGCAGGTGAATGAGGTGAGTGGCACACTACTGGGCAAGCCAGTCCTTAAAGGAGCAGATGTGACACAACCTGCTCTTATCATGGCAGCCACTTAGATACTTCGGGGTCATTTAACTCAGTTAGCAACCTTCCTAAGTAAAAAACACTATTCGATGTCCACTTGAAAGTGAAAAGGAGATGTTAAAAAAAGACCCTTGCACCACCCCAAAAGGCCTTCAACTAACTGGACAAACATGTTCCTCTAATGACGATCAAACACACCACGACCACTTAATAACCGATGCCCTTGGGCAAAGCACTCTATCCTGAATGTCTTGTGCTGCCTCATGACCGACCGGAGGAAACTACAGATCTCAAGCTGTGGATGTTTTTAACTCTGTGTGAAGAATGATGACGTGCAGACCCAGCCTCCCTTTGTGCCCTCTGTGTATGTATAGTCGTGAAGAGAGACCTGAGGTGAGATGAAGCTCAGATTATGGGATGGGCGATAAGGCCCTATTAGAGTGTGACCATAGTAACCACTGGATTACATAGATTAAGACTGATGTCCTGAGTTAGTCAGCACTTCTCTGCCCTGTTGTCTCCCACCTCTGTCTTTTTGTGTCACTTTCAATGGATGCAAACACAAAACGGGAAAAAAAGAAACAAAACAGCATAAAGATACACCAGACATCAAACTCCAGCTGAGTCTGAGAAGGATTCCCAAACTTTTGGACAGTGACTTGTTATTAATGTTCTGCTTTATTAATGCCCGAGGCAGACAGGGATAATAGAGAGTAATGACTGTGAGAAGCTAGCAGACATTCAGTTTCTCTCTCAAGGAAACTGAGAAGGGTGGGTTCAGACCCAGATTTATTAAAAAATGTCCATGACCCCCATCTGATTTATTTGCACCTCCGGTTCTGCAAAGTGAAGCCAACGCCGAAATGCCTTAAACTTCCATTCTTTCAAAAGGCCAGCAGGGGCGACTTCACTGATTGTAAAAATAAGTCAGATTGTATAGAAGTCAATGAGAAAATGACCCGACTTCTCACTTGATTAATTACCTCAGCAAACATTTTCCTAATGAGTTTATGGAATTTCAAGTCTTGTTTAAATCAGCGTGATGTTCATTTAGTAAATTATGGAGTAAAATAGACGATAAAGCAGGGTATGCTTAAGGCTGTGGCTAGTTTGTGAATGACAGGTTGGTACCACAGTGTTGAGCTGTTTGGGTGTTGTTCACAGTGTGTTTATGAAAGTTAATTGGAACATTTTAGTCACCTGAAAATATCTTGTTCAGCGCTCTGTGTACTTACCTCCACCCTCGACCAAGATGGCGACGGCCAAAAAACCAAGATGCTCACGGCCAAAATGTCAAACTCAAGGCTTCACAACCGTAGTCCACAAACCAATGGGTGATGTCACGGTGACTACGCCCACTTCTTATATACAGTCTACAGTTGTCTGTGATGGACAATGGTGAAAATTATAAATAGGGCTGCAACTAATGATTGTTTGATTTTGTTTTAAATAGATTGTATCATTCCATCTGTTGTATGACTGATGTGTATCATAAAAAAAAAAAAAAAAAATAACATTCATCACTCAATTTGTCTGCTATGACTAACCAGAAACACTCACTATCACTATCTGAATTAGACTGCCTTGACTGACACACCGGGGTGCAGGTGTGTAGTCCTTTCCTTACATCTGTTTGTCTGTGAGTTTATTTGTGTACCAAACACCAGCTTTGGCTTCACCTATGTTTGGCCTCTATCTGTCACTGAGCCCACTAGCGTCTGTCAGCATCAATCTCTCTCACACTAATCCAAATTGACTCGATTAGCTGGTACAATGGTTGGGCTTTTCTCGCGTTGTTTCGCTCTCCAACTCCACATGAAGCTTTCTCCAGGGAAGGAGATCACTCCACTCTAAAGAGACTTGGCTGTATCATGTCTTCAAGGGTATTATGTAACTCTCTCTACTAGGACAGCCATGTGGCCACAGGGCTAACCTGTGTTTAGAATGACTATCTGCCCCTCTCCTTCCAAAGCCCATCTTCACACACCATCAATGGACATCTCACTGCTGAAGAGACCTCCATTTGTTTTGGTCCAATCTGGTGCTTAAAGACAAATCTCCAGCTCTGGGTGTGAGGAAGGATTGTATAATGAGGAAGACGTGGGAGCCAGGAAATAACACTCATACTGGTGACTCATATTGGATTGGCTGTGAATTTACCATGGTTATGTACTGTACTTATTTCCCATTTTCTTTCCTGTTTAGACAGGTGCATCAGCAAATCATACTCCCCCTGTGTGGGTGAACAGGAGTAAAGCTGGGATTGCGTCTCTGTTGACACCTCCGCAGATTCAGCGTGAAGCAGGGAGAGAGAAAAGAGACATGCAGACAGAATGACTAGAAAGAGGAGGACAGAGGGAGCGAGAGAGAAGGGTGAAAGAGACACACAAGATATATTTGACTATGTGGGTGTGTGAAGTATCAAGGCATGCATCATAATTGTGGATTCTTCTCGATGCAGCCGGACGTGTCAGTGCCGTAGCAGGACATTATTGATCTCGCAACAAAGTGTGTTTGTTGTGTACTTTAAAACAGTGGGAGCTGAGAGCGTCATAAGAGACAAAATGGAAACCTTTTTTTTTTCGCTGCCTCAAGGATTTCATTAACTGGGATTATAAAAAATATATATACTTGAACTAGTTGAAGGGATGCAGACTGGAAAATGATGATGCCCCCTCACTGTCAATAATCAGGATTTCAAGGCAAGAATTTATCTGAGGTGAGTTTGATTGAAGCGTTAAACCAATAATATGGTGTTTTGTATGTACGTGTGTGTATTTGTGTGTGTGTGTGTGTTCGGATACTTCTATCCTTCTTAGGACCAAGTTTAGTTTTAGACCTTGAAAAAAATAATTTGGGAGAACATTATGACTTCAGTCATTCACTGCTTGAGGGTTAAAACTTGGGTAAAGGTAAAAGGGTTCGGGGAATGCATTACGTCAATGAGGGTCCTCACAAGTAAATACAAACATTGTGTGTGTGTGTGTGTGTGTGTGCCCGTGCTCATACTCGTGCATTTCTCTGTGCTTTTGGGTACTGAAACTCGACTTCTCAAAAGCCCAGTGTGCAATGTAGTCAGCCCACGCTGTTTCTCGTTCCCATGGAAACTATTGCCCAGCGCTAAAAGGAGTTCTATTCTGTGCTGTGTGTGTTTGTGTGTTTGTGTGTGCTCGTGTCTGTGTGTGTGTGAGCGAAAAAAACATATTAATCTCTGATGTATAACAGGCTTACTGGATCTTAATATATATTGTTTGCTGTTTCTACTGAATATTGTGACTCATGAAGATGCCGTATGAACTAAATACACAGTATTTCATCACGACTTTCACCTTCCTGCCTCCCTCCTCTCTGGATCTTCCTCCACAATATCAATCCTCTTGTTTATCTCTCTGCACCTTTCTCCCCATCGCTACATCATTTCTGTCTCTGTGTCTCTAAGATGGCCGTCAGCCCTATCATCATCTGCCTCCTGTCCCTGATTGGCTATGGCTCAACCCACCCCTCACCTCCTCCCCGGGGATGCAGTGTGGATGTGGACCCTCCGTACAGAGTGCTGTGTGACCTGGAGGCGGTCTGGGGTGTGGTTCTGGAGGCCGTGGCCTGCAGCGGCGGCCTCGCCTCTCTGGTCCTCGCTGTGCTCCTGCTAGTCAAGCTGCGCTCCATTTCTGAGCCTGCCAGGCGCTCCGGCATGGGGCCTCTTCTCCTGCTCCTGGGCACCCTCCTCGGGCTCTTCTCCATCTCGCTGGCTTTCCTGGTGGGGAAGAACCAGGCTCTCTGTGTGGTCCGCCGGGCCTTCTGGGGGCCCCTTTTTGCCCTCTGCTTCTCCAGCTTGCTAGTGCAGGGTGTGAGGCTCCGGAGGTTGGTGGCCGGCAAGACGAGCCCATCGGGCAGCTCCCTGGCGGCGCTCGGCCTCGCCTTGGCCTTGGTTCAGGGGATCATCTCTGCTGAATGGGTCTTGCTGACTGTCGTTAGGGAGGGTCACCCGGCCTGCGAATATCCGCCTTTAGACTTTGCTCTGACATGCAGCTACACCCTGGGGCTGCTTCTCATAGCCATGGGGCTTTCTCTGGGGGTGGTGCTGTGTGGAGGAGAGATGGGGGCAGAGGGAGCAGGTGGCAGTGAAGAAGATAGAGAAGGAGAGAGTGAAAAGCGGAGATGGAAGTGTAACGCCGTCTGGCTCTTCCTTTCCAGTCTGGCGTCAGCATTGCTGTGGGTGGCTTGGCTGGGGTTTTATCTTTATGGCAGCCAGGCGCTGACGGGAAAGGGGAAAGGGGAGAGGTTGGGCGGAGGAGGCGGAAAGAAGGATGTAAAGGTGTTGGATGAGCCCGCGCTGGCAGTGGCCCTGGTCATTCAGGGCTGGATCCTGCTGCTGTTCCACGCTATTCCAGAGGCGCACCTGTGTCTCCGAAACCCTCCACAAGCCATCACGCAAGACTTCTTCAACACCAGTCACACGTCCCCTCCTCCACATTTCGATGAGCTCCCAGCACATTCTCACCGACCCTTCCCTGAGAACCAGGCCTTTTCTATGGAGGAGCACGGTGAAAGTAGGCTTATGTAATGCATGTGTGTGTGTGTGTGTGTGTGTGTGTGTGTGTGTGTGTGTGTGTGTTTGTGTGTGTGTGTGTGTTTGTGTGTGTGTGTGGAATGCTTCCTTCAAATGGAACTCATTAGGTTGTATTTTCAACATGTAAAGGTTGAGTACAAATGTGTTTATTTTTATGGTAAGTCATGATGAGGTCATAAAACACTTGTCTGGCAAGTTAAAACAAAAATGGATGTTGCCTTGACTCCTCTGCACAAATTGTGAATGACTTTGTGTTTTCGGCATTCAATGGCATGCCGAGGAAAGAAAAAGGAGTTGACAGAAAACAGCAACTAACTTTTATTGAGTCTGACATTTTTAAATGATACATAATGATATCATGTCTCATGGATTTTTTTTTCTAACGCAGTTTGTCTGTCGGTCAGGGAATCAATGAAATATTCATAAATATAAAAAGGAGCATGCAAAGGAACAAGATTGGATAAGATTGGAACATTCAAATTAAATGAACTTGATTCATTTATTTAACATTGATTTAATTGCATTAAAAACAAACTATAATGAACAAAACAATCAAAAAAATTGTTATTTACTTAAATTTCATTAAATTAATAAACAAATACGTTGAAATAAAGGTAATTCAATTAAATTAAATTAGTTAGAGGAATAATTCTCACAGACAGCTGAGATATTACAAGTTTATCAGCACAGCAAGCTGCATTTCCCAGTGTCCAAGTAGTGGAGAGTTCTGGAAACTGTCATTTACAGTCTTATTGAACTGTTTCGACTTGTTGGCGGCTAATTTGATTGTTAGTTACTCACCGGCCATCCAAATGTGCTTTTAACACTTCCAAAACAATGAGGCACATTACCTGCAGCTTTTGGCTTTTAGACAAAAAAACGTAGGGACTGACACGGCCCTTATCTTTATGTGTTTCTCCTAACTCAGCCAGGAGCACAGGAGCACAGGAGCTGTTATTAGCCGAAGGATGTTTTGTGAATATGGCTTCAGTTCTCCTGCAGCATAATCCAAAATCCAATTAAACCTTATGAAATGGCTGATTATCCAACAGGCTTAGAGGGAAATGTATGAGTCATTTCACTGTGGTTGCTTTCCATATTTATCTGAAGCCAACTGCACAGATTAAGAGCTAAATCCCGATGAACCAGGATAAACAAGTGGTGGAGGCAGTGGCAGAACGGAGTGTGTTGCAAGAAAGCAGATTTCAGGAGACGGATGATATTGGTTGGCCAATATACGACTGACCGAGGAGGAGAACCTGTGCTGCAAAGAATACGACAGCAGTCCAACTTGTACAATAGCAGTCATACAGAGAGGAAAGTCGTGTAAAGCAAGTGTGTCAGCAAGTCACAAGAGGATTTACTTTGTGGTTGAAAGGATGATGAGGTTAAGTCTTCTGTTAGTTTCCCTAATGGACAGTAAACTCCCTGTCTCTTTAAGCTCTGCAGTAGAGCTTTTGTTAAAATATAGCATCAGAAATGGTAACCAGAACTATGAAAATAAGACCCAGGTTGACACAAACTGCATTTTTTTCCTTTAAAATGAGACGTTTGAAGGGCAAAATAGCACAATCTTCTTCTTGCAAATGTCCAGTTGAATTAATAGGCAAAACAACACACCAGTGCTTAATATTATACACTCATATGTTTAAAACTGGCTATTGTTAGCAAACAATAGATAGATATCGCGTAACTGACTGTATGACTATTCTGCCACACTTTGTCAGTGATAAATATTTAACTGGTTCTTCATAAAAGAAAAATTATGAGGTTAACACCTCATCAGAAGAAATCTTTGTAGCTTATTGACTGTGGTTCCACTTCACTCACACACTTACTGGTCACCTAATGACATCGTCACCTAATGTCATTAGGTGACGATGTCATTAGGTGACCAGTAAGTGTGTGAGTGAATTCAATGTGCCAATATCCTGTCATTTCAGCTTGTGGCCACAGTGGCCGCTGTTCAGCAAAAGTAACACAAACTGCCATTTTATTTGCATGTTCAAATTCTGACTGTGAACTGTATTCGCTAAATAGAGCCCAAAAAAAAGTAGTGTATGCTAATTTATGCCACCAATCTCACAATTCAATATCAGAAAATGACTGTTACTTATTGTGTTGTGTGACACACAACTCCAGGGTCACTCAACTGTTATTTTGCGTCTGAACTCTCAATGTACTGCTCACTAGAGAGTAAACTACTGTGTGTGGATTACATAGAGAGTAGTCTCACTTTAAAGGCTGATTTAGACCTGTGCTGTGGTTGGAGGTGGGTGGAGCTGTGCTGGGAATAGGGTGTTGTGGTGATGTGTTGAGGGCCGCTGGTTCCAGAGGTTTTTCCCATTTAATTTTTTTCTTTCAACAATCTCATCAATGTTACAGCGTAGAAACACGGGACTCTCCTGGATGTATAACGATCATATACTGTAGGTTTATGGCTATCCATTGTATTTATTCCCATTCCATTTTTTTTCTCAGAAACCATGTTTTGTCCATCAGTTTGGCTTGGTGTACAATTCAAAATACTACAATACCCATGAGCCTCAGCCTCTGTTGCCATGGAGAAAAAGCCAGTCAAAGGCCGAATCGGGCGGTAGAGAATTCAAGTATCGAAAAATTGACCCAGAAATGTATTTAAGATGCAGATTGTGTTTTCTTTGTTTCAGGGTTTTAAGCTAGTTGATTGGATGTTTTTTGCCAAAATACATAGAGTCGTAGTTAACTTGTACCTAGAAGTTTTTATGTCTATAGGCGTATAGCTTCAACTTTTTATAAAAGAACCAGGCATTTTTTGGTGCACTTGTTAATCTTTTGTACTAAAGATTCAACAACACCCGGGAAGAGCTCCAGCTTTGAGTCGCGTAACTTTGTCCATCGGAAAAATAAATAGGACTTTTTCTTCCAGATCCAAGGGTGCCTCAAATAGCTCCTGCTGTTTGCCGCTCTATTGCACAAGTTCAACAAACTCCAAGAACTAATAAGCAAGAAAAAAAGTGTAATTCATCCAGCCCAACAAAGTCAACAGGAGAGTCAGGGAAGCATCAACCAAACACACACTCTTCAGACGCCAATACAATACTGGAAAGAGGTCTAATCAACCAGAAGTATTTAAATCAGCTGTGTGGGTTTACTACGGGTGTGAAGAGAGTCTGAAACATTATACTTTTACAGTTTGATGCATATATTCTTTCTATGAGTCAGTACCCAAAAGAGGAACATCTGCACGTTGTCGGTGGTGCGGTAGTGTACACCGTAGTTTCTCCAGCTACCACTTTTAGAAAATCTGGATCGAGAGAATAAAAAAAACAACAGTGCAGGTTTGCACTGGATGTGTCGCGCAGGTGAAGATTCTCTCTGACCAATCAGTTTTGTTTTGACTCCACCTTCAAGTATCGGCTCAGCTCGCTTAGAACCTCGACCAGGCTGGTACCAAAAAAAAGTACCGGGAAGTCTCCGCAACTTTTGCTAAGGGAAAAATCCAAAAAGAGCTAGTCCAGTAGAGTAGAGCAAGTGGAAATGCGGCATCTTATAGTGGGTAGTCTACTCTTAAAACTGGAGTCGTTATGATCTAGAAGATGTCACGTTTGTTATCATGACACCTGTAACTTGCGTGTGTGCTTTGCCTCGCCTGGTCTGTCAGCTCTCCGAAGTGGAACATACCACAGCAGCCACGGTAGTATGCGTCCTGGCATCGCCTTCAGAGGTCACGTCTACCAACCCACTGAGATGGCTCTGGTCATGAATGGTGGAACAGTAAGTACGGAAGAAACACCCATTGTCCATTTTTGTCTCATTTACATAAAAAATAATCAACCAAGAGTACTATATTTCTTTCCTACTTGTTCGTCTCTCTCTCTCTCTTGTAGATGCCCACAGCCCCAGTTAACTACACTGGACGACGATTATGGTAATATGTGACAAGACTTGAAGAGGACACGCTGGTGTAACACTGGTGTGTGATAGTAGAATTTCCTATTGCCTAAGAAGAAGAAGTAGAAGAAGAAGAAGAAGAAGAAGAAGAAGAAGAAGAAGAAGAAGAAGAAGAAGA
>CALSCE010003134.1:9468760-9510045 GCA_943593645.1 Bovichtus variegatus
GAAGAAGAAGAAGAAGAAGAAGAAGAAGAAGAAGAAGAAGAAGAAGATATTGCAAACATCCAATATCACACAGGATGGATTTGATGAGAGCTTAAAAAGTGCTTAATGTATTTGTGTTTCTGCACACACGTGCATGAATTTTAGGAACCAATCGTAATAGTATTTTTGCTGAAGTTTTCTGGGTTTGCCTCTTTATCGGCAGACTGGATTGAAAATAACAGGAGAGGGAGTCGAAAAGTGACGCAGCTTCCAGAGTTTAGGAGATTTTGTCATGAAGCGACAGCCGTTACTGTGCATTATCTTGATTGGCACAGATAAGTCTTTATTGTAAATGTAAATAAATACACTGACAAGGACCGATAAGGAGGGCTAATGTTATTAGGTGAATATCACAGACTAGTGTTCAATGTGGTATTAACCAGGAGAAAGTACAGGTTAAAAGGATGATTTGAATGTATAGAAGTAAACATTTTGTGTGAGCAGCTCTAAACAAATGCTGTTACTTACTGATGCCAGTTTATCAGTGATGTTTGCTTCATATAAACTGCACTTTCCTTCTCTTTCTATCTGGCGTCGAGCTACAACACAGAAAAAAAAAAAAGCCTTTTGGATGTTTATGTAAATTACCTGCATACGCCCACAAAGCTGGCTTGGCCTCTGTATTACATCCTGGAAAAACCCAAAGGACTCGCAGTGTGTTTTTCTCTCCATGTCTCCATTCTATTATCAGTGCTATTGGCCATTTCGCCATGCGTATTGATAATCATTATGCATTTAACAGAGCTTGCGCAGAATTCTGGAGGATCATCTGGTGATTTAAAGGCTAAAATTAGTCTACAGCTCATGGATAAGTAGTTTTTAATAAGCATATCATAAAAAGCCATTTAATATTGCAATACTGCAGTATATACAGTAAGGTTTACTGTTGGAGGTTGTGATTTTGCACTATATCATGTCTGGGCATTGTGATATTTGAGATGTATGATCATTTGAGATGCATGTAAAAGTGCAGTTTAAAAGTAATGTATTAATTGTATTTTAAATGTTTTCTAGAATTTTGATATACATATGGAAGATAAATACCAGTTTTAGTGTTGAGTTGCAAAGTTCATTCTTGACATCGGACACAGCGTTTGCCAAAAACCATCTGAAGTGCTCAGTAAATTAAAAACATCTGCAATTCTACGATAATTTGGCGAACCCCATCAGCGGTGGAAGACCATGTGGTACGATTGAAAGCTCTGGAACAGCTACTAAATGGACCGTGAGGTTGGACTGTTTTGTCAACCAGTTTCACACGTTTTCCCATTGTTACTTTGGACTCAATAAGGCTACACAGATCACACTTTGTTCGTAAATGTATTGCAACGTCTCATTATATTCAGGCATTCAGGTTCCCTTTAAATTTCAAAGTCCATCGAATATAGAGAAAACAGTACGTAATCCATCACTGTGAATTGAACTGGAACAGATTCATACGCATGTGTACTGTTTCTATTAGTGGCACAGCAAAGTTTGGCTCCAGATCGAGACAGATTTCTAGTTGGCAGCTGCTGTTCAAATGCACTTTTCATCTCCTGAGCAACACTGATTTCAGGCCAAGACAATTTATCCAGTTAAAACACAATTCAAAGAACAGTCACCATGCTCATGTTGTGACCATTTCTTCTTTCTATCAGACTAAACTAAAATAATTTGCTTATATGTACAAGTGTGCGCTCAGATATTGTACAATTCAAATATTATAATCAAAGATTTTGTATGTATTAACCCTATATAACTGAGTTTTAATCATGTAAATAATCCAAATGTGAAAATGGTACTTTTCTTTTTTGAGATGCTCTTATGATGATAGCACTGTCACTGTTTTATGGCAGCATAACATGAATGTCTGTAATGTGTTTCGCACAACGTGGCTAATACATCAGTGCATATTTTCTGTTAAGTATTGTCTGGTCATTGAACTGATCTTTCTTCATTGGTCATTCCATTATTAATAATAATATGAAATATGAATAATAATTTGCTATGAACACATAGAGTGCGTGTACTGCGAAAGAGAGAGCTCAATGCATTGCAACTTAAAACCTTTTTTAATTTTTAAACTGCAAATATAGAAAACAATCAAATCCTGAAATGCAGAGTTTTCCAGGTGACACGAAGGACTGATTTTTAAGACTATTCCGATAAGATCATTTCAAAAGAGCATCTATAAAACATTACAAAAGTATTGCTCTTATCATACACAGTATAGAATGGGTTTCGCACACGTCTTATTTTGTTAATGCTAAAGCCTTCATACCAGGTACATGGAGTTTGGCTGGTTTACGAGCCAAGGGAAGACATGCACATGTCCCCTAGTGCGGATTGTTGAATCGTGGCCCAGTTCACCTCATGGCTCTATCCATCCAAAAATATCAATGGAGCAGCTGTTCTAAAATCCACCACTGCATGTGGAAATGTTTTACAAGTAACCTGTGCTATATTCAAGTCATGGCACCTTCAGTGCTTCGTTAGAGGCTGTAGAGATGGAGGTTGGGCCTCCAGCTGGCTGCAGGCTGCAGGCTGGGAAGTAGTCGGATGCTAGGGGGGCGAGCAACTCAATTCATTCATGAATAATAACAATTAAAATAAAAGCGACCTCCATACCTGTTGATCTTTAGAGTTGCGCGCTCGTTGCTACGGACGCCTGGCTCGTCGCTAACAGGAAAGAGTGGACACTACTTCCGGGTAAAGAGTAAACCGGTATCCACGTGAATCTTCATAGAGTGCGAAGTAAGTAAACCGCTCATCAAGTTTACATTTCATAAAACATTGTGCAACTATGATCAACTAGTGTCATCGTCTGGCTGACTGCTTCGTTCGTTTCTTTATCGGTTCGACCTTTTTAGCTACTTTTCCACGTTAGCTGCTGCTGTTAGCTGCGAGGTAGCATGGTTCACCCAGAGAGTGCGATACATGAACTATACTCACTAACTTTATTCTGTCTGAAAGTGCGGCTCTTGCCGTGTGATCACTCTGGATGTGTTACATCTTAACTTGCCGCGATGTCTTCACTCAAGTGTCGGTGTCATGGACGCGTTAACTCGCGTGTTCCAGTGGGACTGAAAGCATGTTCATTACACGTTTCAGACGATGTAGAAACAGGATGTTTCTAAAGTGTGCAACTAAATCCAGTGAGATTACCGTTGACATGGTCAGCAACATCAGATATACAATTTTGAACCAGAATAAATAACCCATAATTGAAACCCCCTAGCTGCAGGCTACTTAACATTTGGTAGAAATAATTTGGTAAAATCCTATCTACTTATTTTCTGTTTAACATTTGAATTATGGAAATGACATTCTGCGTTCACAGGACTTTTTGCCTTTTTTGTTGTTCCCAAAATCAGAACTGAATTACACTGCACATGTAAAAAGCATATCTAGGGACAATAGTTGAAAATCAAGCAATAGCTATAAACTCTATGTGCATCACATCAGTTTCATGCTCTGTATTGGGACTATGTTAAATTGCATTGTCCCTATCAAATAAGAATACATTTAAAACTGGGGAAGAAAGCTTTTAGATTTTCTGCACCAACTGCATGGAACAAACTACTGAGTGATTTTTAAGCTTCAAATCATAGTAAAACTGATACATTTTACAACTATTGAGTCCAGGATGTCTTTGTGCAAATATTTGCTCTGATCATGTTTAATGTTACTCAAATCTATGTGCATTTGTGTTAGTTGTTGAAACATTTTGTTGCTGCTATTCTTGGCCAAGTTTCCCTTGTAAAAGTGATCGTTGATCTCCGTGTGATGGCTAATAAATAAATAAAAAATATAACCATGCATACAGGTTGTGTGTCCATTTGCTAAAATAAAACACTACAAGTTGGCATTCAAAGCCTGAGAATTGCATACATGTACATTTTGTAACACTAAACTAAGCATGAATCTCAAATAATCCACAATGTACCATTAAATCAGTAGAACCTGCCGCAAAGTTCCACCTGTGCAGAGTTTGAGTTGTATGACACGCGCAGATTTTACGCATACATGCAAGATCTGCAAGATAACAAATATGCTGACAGATAAAAGAATACTTGTTTTTGGTGCATTATTAAAATGCTGAACATTTTAGGACAATTCTGCTCTGTTCCCTGCAGGCGAAGCGACTGGCCCTGCAAAGAAACATTGATCAGCGGTGCCAGCTCAGGCATCTAGTCAAACCCTTGGTAAGTGTTTATTTCTCCGTTAGTCACACACAGAGCCTATGAGCCTGGTTTTGCTACTTAATCTATTATCGAAAGGTATTGTCTTGCGGTAATTGTATTTCTCTCACCAGATAAGCGAGGGGTCTGTTGTTGCGGAGAGGCCAGTGGAAATGAACGGGAAGGAGGTGAAAAGAGGGAAGAAGGAGAAGAAACACAAGAAAGAACAAACCTCTCTGCTGGAAAACACAAACTTAATTGTAGATGATGGGAGCCTAGCAGAGGTGAAAAAAGAAAAGAAGAAGAACGGTAAAAATGTTGATGTTATAGATACAGAAGATGAGTTTTTGGATGGAAGGGGTGAAAAGGAAGAGAAGAAGAAGAAGAAAATAGATTCTGAATCTCTAAATGCTGCCAATGACTCTGATGTCAAGAAAGGAAATGACAGTGAAGTCAGTAAAAAGAAGAAGAAGAAGCAGGTGGAAGTGGCACAGTTCAGTTCAGTAGAAGAAGATGAAGTGGATAGGAAACAGAGGAAGAACGTAAAAAATAAATCTGTTCAAATTGAATCAGAAAATGTGAAGGAGGAGGAGGAAGCTGAAAAGGATGAATTGCCAAAGAAAGCCAAGAAGCGAAAAGACATTTTACTTGTAAGCACAGAGGAGAGACAGGAGCAAGTCAAAGAAAAGAAAAAGAAAACCACTGAAGCTATGGATGGAACAAGTGTAACAAACAAGAAAAGTGCTGCTAAAATGAAAGTGGCGAAGAATAGAGTGAAGTTAGAAACACCAGAGGAAGATACCGGTGAGGTAGAAGAGGTAAAGGTGAAAAAGAAGAGAAAAAAGGAAGCCGACACTAAAGAAGATGGAAATGGATTAGAAATAGCGCAGATCAAAGGTAACAACAAAAAGAGGAAAGAGGCATCGGGCGAAAAGGCGGCGCCCAGCAAGAAGAAAGACAAATCCACAGAGAGTGAGATTGTCGTCATAGACGAGGTTGAGACGCAGCCGAAGAAAAAAGGAAAAAAAGAAAAGGGGAGAAAAGCTTCTGTGGAGGTCAGCGAAGTAGAGGAGACGGAGCCAAAGAAGAAGAAAAGGAAAAAGAGAAGCTCAAAGGCAGAGGAAGAAGAAGAAGAAGAAGAAGAAGAAGCATTAGTACTCGAATGTGAAGAAGTTGAGGAGCAGAGTCGTGAAACGGGTGAGAAGAGCAAAAGGAAGAAGAGCTCCACTGAGGAGGAAACACAGGTGGAGACTGTGAGTTCTGGAACTGGTGGAAAAAAAAGGAAGAAGAAGAAGATTAAAGAAGAGGTGCAAGACCAACATGTGAGTGTGTATCGTCAGAGGCGCTTGACGCTGTGCTTGCATGTTGTTGTTTTTTTTACATCGGGATTGAACTTTGTTGTGCACAAATACTGGAAACGGGCAAACAGCCGGCCTGGCTCTGTCCAGAGGTGAAACAAAAATAAGCCTACCACTATTTTTAAATCTCACTAATTGACACATATCTCATTTGTTTAATACACTTAAGCTAAACGTCTCCTGGATGCTGTTTAGTATTTACTGAACTGACATGAGAGTATCCTCAATCTTCTCGTGTAACTCTGCAAAAAAGTGTAAATCCATAAATGTTTAACTGTTCCTTGAACTACAGCCAATCTGTAAATGTGTAAACTTTTTTTTTAATCATCCGTAAATTGCTTGGTCTGCAATAAAGATTAATGAAGTGTTTTGGTTTGTCACAGGAAAGAAGACAGGCTTTGCAAATGGAAATCGACACGTCCTCTGAACCTCAAAAACCAGCCAAACCTACGGTCAGAATTGGTGCATATATTGTAAAGAAAACACTTCTGGAAGTTCGCTTTTTAGCGGTTTTGTACTCCGGTGTTTTAAGTATTACGCCTTCGAGATTGTGGGACTTGGAAGAATGGTAAAAAAAAATTAAAAAAAGCTCTAGCAGAGATTTTTGCATTTTTAGTCACTACCATAAATAGGCTTAAAAGCCCTGGACTCTACATTTCCCATAATGCAACTCAATAGCATCTTCATTAGACACACCCTGCCTGGTAAATGCCCTCTTTCGTCTGTCTTTTGAACTGCACTACCCCAGTTTGTAACACAGGCTTTCTATTATACGACTAGGGCCATTGTAGGTTTAAAAAAAAAAAATAATTATGGAGCCTGGGGGGAAATATTCAGAGGAAAAAGACATTGAAGAGACGTTGCTGTGAATTGGGCCTAAAAAAATTAATTCGGAATTCTTTGTCGGTATATTACCCCCCTCACCGGCTCCGTATTTATTTACATTGTTTTTAAATCTACAATGGCCCTTACGACCTTCGTACTTGTAGTCTATAAACCCAGGCTAATTTTCTTAAGTCCGAGAACATCATCAGGGTTAATTTCTCAGACTTTAGTAAACTCCTCCAGACCCACAGATGACGATATACAACTGTTTTCACAGTCTGAGTATTACTCCTCATGACCAATAAACCGAACTTTATGCGTAAAATCTGTGGAGAGCTCCTTAATGCACTTTTTCTAATATTTGTCCCCAATATCTCTGTTCCTCAGGGTCTCGGGCAGTGGAGCACTGCAGAGTTCAACAGCTCTGAACAGCAGCAGAAGTTCCTCCGGTTGATGGGCGGCTTCAAAAAGGGTTTCCAGCCGGCTGCGGGGAGCAGCGGCGGAGCAAACATGGCACTGGGGAAGGGCGCACAGCAGCAGTTGCAGCAAGGGCTTCTGGGAGAGTTTGAACGCGCACAGTCGCGCAGAATGGACTTCAGCAGCAGGGGGTCAGGACTTGGGTTCACTCCGCCGTCCAATAAGAAGTTCTTCATTGACAGCTCATGTCGATCAGTTCGCTTTGATGATTGATCCAAGTGTGTGTGTGTGTGGTTGTGCAAAAGGGTTTTTCTTGTATGTGTAGTTTTAACTGTAGACATCTCACAACAGACAAGATAACTTGTACATAAATTAATATCAGACCGAACACACAAGCCAAAAAGGCCATTTGTACATACTGTATATTAAACACCCTCCTGCTCCAGTTTTTATTTTTAAAAGATTGAAACTGAGCACCAGTTTATCAGAAGACTTCATGTGATTTCATTAAGTCACTGTTAACATTGAGTTGGAATGAATGTTTTCCACATTTCAGTTCTCTGTTAAAGTTGTTCCAGACAAAAAATAAATGTCATCTTTTTCTTTATGTTCCGTGCTTTTCCTGCTACATGAATAGACGAGAAACTGAGAAAAATGGACCGCTAAAGATAAAACTTCTTACTGAGCGCATCCCTTAAATCACTGTGGGTAAAGAGGAAACTCATTTATGGCTTTGATAGTGTTTCAATCTCGAGCATGAACGTCTGCTGTAAAGTGAAAGAAAAGTCAAAGTACACTTTGATTCCAAAACTAAATGGAAACATTTCTGCTCGCTTGTAGGCTCATTCGTCTGGTTTTGACAATGCGTTGGAAAACGAAACAATATCATGTTAAACTTCAATATTCTGCACATTGGTAGCCATGTTGTAATTCTGATTGAACATTAAGCTCTTAATCACATTCACTACTGTTAAACTGCTGTGTGGACAGCAGTTTACTTGAAACTGGAAAAGTTGGAAAGTACAGTCAAATGAGCCTGAGGAGATTTATTTGTCACTTTAATGTACAAAAGAAAAGAAAAAAAAAGTCTCACATACATGACTTCATGCAAACAACATTTTAAAGTGCAGCATTTTCAGGTCAAATCCTCATAATTTCAGACCAAATACAGCCGCTGCCCCTTAAAATGGTCTCTGGTTACAAAGTCTTGCGTTTATGCACCAACTGCTTCATCCTCAGTGACCTGATGATCGGCCATAATACCTAATAGCTCTACAACAATCACGACATTGTTTAGAATATGTCCTGACAGTTTGGTCTGACGCTGCTTCAGAGTTTTTCTGGCACAATCAAATGATGACAAAGTGCAGAGGGAAAGCCATTTAAAAACAAACGCTTAAGAAGCCGACAATACGCACGTCGTCCATCTGGAGCAGAGTTGGGAGGCTACTTGACGACAGTGAGTGAAAGAGGGAAGGGAAGCTGTGTGTTCCGTGTGGCAGAAAGAAGTCGTCTCTCAACATGCCTGTAGATACTCCGGCTGCACTCTCGCCACTTTGCGGAACTCTTTGCTGTGCGTCCGCGGGCACTGCATCTCACACCAGCTGATGGGAACCATCTGGGCCCCTGATTCACAAAAAAGAAAATGGGATAAAAAGACGACAAAAAAAAAAAAAGTCAACATATTGTACCATCGCTGTATTCACAGCACAATACATATTTAAAAAAGAGCTATTGGAAAGTACACCATGATAATAAAAAAACACTCATCGCATACACAAGCTGTTTTCCGGGTTCCTACATCTTTTTCAACATCAAAATTCAAGGACTTTGCAGGCCCAATTCTCTAAAACTCAATGACCCAACACAGCATAGTTTGTGATATGGATCAAGGTAAATTACTGTAAACACTTCTGGAGCATTATATTTCAATCATTTTTTGTAACTTCCATTGCTCGCAGTCGGAGCAAAATAATTAGATTGAAAGTGGTATAAATCTCCATCATGTACTCTCTCACACTGCTACACAAAAAAAATGCTTGGTTACTAAAATTCTGCCAAATTGCAACAGCAGATGCTTGATGAATACGGCGCACAATGCAAATGTGTGAACTGTGCAGCTGACAGTAACTGTGTCCAGTTATCTGGGAAGTTACTCTCGCACCACCTTGTGTTCAAACAGGACACTATCAATCTGTGCAGTGCTGTGCTGGAACACTGTGTTTTGAATTTGAAGATAAAAATGAAAGCCTTTAATTGAGCGTTGAGTTACCTGCTTCACTGTGTGCCACCACCACCCCCAGTTCATTCTCGGCTGTTGTCAGTAGGTAGTTAGACTGCACGTCACCGAGGGAAATCTGACATCACAGGTCAAGGCTTAACAACACAGAAGTAAACAGCATACATCCACACTATTAAACTGGCACTGTTCTTTCAAATTCACTCAGTGAGTATCCAAAAGGCAGTTGTGATTGATTTTAAAGTAATAAGTGAAAATGTGCATCGCTCCCAGAAAGCATAACAACAGAGAACAGGAGTTCTTCGGAGGTGTTTTTGTTCACTATACTTGTGTTGGGATCCTCACAGTATGGAGATTGAGCTATTGGACTCAATTTCCCATGATCCTTTGTGCCCTCCTTCACTTCCTGCAACCTTTTCACACATAGGTGTGAAAACTTGGCCGATAAAAACAGCCATGTGTTCTCTCTTTCTTCCACGGACCTTCTTTGTGCCAAGCGGTTCCCCAACCGCATTGCGGTCGCGCCTGCGGAAAGCACGACACCGCGGCATCGGATGGCTCTCCGATCTCTGGACTTTCTCCCTTGATGGCAGAGGACGTGAGCGCCTGTCCAAAGTAAACAAGTTGATTGCATGCGGCGGCTCTCCACAGCCGGCTAGCCTTCACAATAGGAGCAACAAGTACTCTGCAGGAAAACAAATGCAGCAACCGGTTTCCTGCGCACGGCTTTACAACATTCGACAACTCGACCGAAAAACACGGCGCCATCAACAAAGACGACAGGCTCTTTCCCTTCATCTCAAAGGATTCACCAGCTGAGCTGAGAGCTAAGTAGCCTTTGTATTCATGGACTGAACCTCCGCTGGGCATACTATAATATTTAGTATACATCAACTCTACACGCCTAAGTAAGCATAGAAGTGCTATACTGTTGTAAATGTATGTACACGTGTTGATGTGGTTTTTATCCACGAGCTGTATTGTGTAATCTGTTGTATTGCACTAATGGGTAACATTAGGTTGTTTCACCAAGTGATGTGTTAGTGTTGTACACACAAACGGTCACATGCACACTAACCATCTTCTTAACCCGGCACCATTATCATACACGTCACCGTCTCACAATAATTTGTGAATTTGTCTTTTCAACACAGCGACACACAGAGGTAAGGACTCAAAGCTCCCGCTTCATACGTCCTTTTGTCTTCTACACAAGCTTGTGCACGCAGAGCACGTGGAGACGGTCACAGGGCCACGCACACATTCTTTTCGTCGTGAGGCGTCGCAGTGTTCCAACACTTGAGTCGTTCCGAGTATAGGGGAGGACAAAAAAAGGCAGCTTGCAGATAAACGGAATAGTTTCCATAGCTGATAAAGTTTCCATTCTTGAGAAAGGTATTTATTTGTCTTAGACCTGAGAGCAGGGGGAAGGATACAACTTTCGCCAAGACAATGTCGCCAGGTCTGAAGCTTTTGTATGTCTCCACCTGTAACAATGTAGACAAAAGCTTTACGCTAAGCAAGTCATCTTAGATTAAATAAGTTAACATGGGACGATCTGATTCAAAACATTGATTCAAACTCGCCTTGTCTTTCTCTGTCGCCCGCACATCTTCTTTCCTGTAGAGTCAGAGGGAGTTGGCTCAGTTTTGGGAATGACACAGAGAGAAAGAAGATATAAAACATAGTTTCACTATGAACAGAGTTCATGAGTTACCGGATTGTTCCCCTGAAGCGGTCCTTCAGCGGTGTGGAGCCGACATAAAGGATGTGGACCTTGGCGAACCTGGGGTTGATGCTGGTCACCTGTCCAAGCAAAGAACAGTGAGGCTCGAGACAAACCACGGATCCAAATCCAAACTCTAAACTCAATCAGATCATAATAACATAAAAATAGTCTCCGAATCCATCGCATACCTTACAGGTGACTATTGCTCCTACATCTGGTAGTAGTTGCGCTTCCGTTTCCCTCACCACTGAGATCACTGGTAACTAGGAAGAGACAAAAATTGCACGTTGCACAGCCTGAAGAAAAAAACATGTCTAAACAAATAAAGTCCATATTTCACTACATGCGCCGAGCAAACATATTTTTGTACATTCAGAAATGTTGCGCAATACTTTGGCATGCCGCATTACTCCTGCAGCTTTCTCCACCCCTCACCTCCTCTCCTTCGTTTTTCTTGAGCACGTAGCCTGTCAGTGAAGAGTAAAGGCAGCCGTGCCGCAGATACACTCCTGTGCCCGGAATACAGTCTTCTGAACTGCATAGCTTGTCACCTGGATACAAACAAAAACAGAGGGCGTGTTGGAGAAAAGTTGCACATGCTATATGTCAGTATTTGTGTAGTGGAGGTGGACCACCTCTGCAAGAATCCGAATAAAATTATACACTTTTGTGGAAGTACAAAATGAGCCTTTGGGAGTGAAAGACCAGAGGCACGCTTTCGCAAAGCCAAACATTTAGTGTAGCTTTTATTTAGGATGCAATTTGCTTACTGAATTGATCCTGACACCTCAGGATATGGGTGGATTACTACTTCAGCATATACATATTCTGCAATCCCAGACTTTTAACAAGAACTTCATGCAGCTATAGATTGGTGACATGTGTATTTTTAAGAGTCTGAAGAAGACCCTTGAAACTCACCCAGTCTGTACTCCGCACAGGGAATTTGATTCACCTCATACAGCAATATTGTCCAAAACTGCCCATCTACGAAATAATTTATTCTGCTCTAAAATCCCTTGTCCCTTTGAGGCATTTAACGTCGGCATTAACGTGACACGAACTACTTATTCTGCATGATTTTAGGGGGACTGACGGCACCTTATGTTACTGCTTTTAATGGTGTGCTGGTGTGTCCGTGCATCTTCATCGAAAAGGTCAGATCTCATACATTTGCTCGGTTGGAATCATTGCCTACAGACACTCGCACAATACAACAGGATTCCACATGGGTGAGTCAAAAAGCAGCGAGAGAAGGAATGCTGCCGTCCTGCCCGAGGCGATGGGCAGGGCAGGAGATGAAACCTGCCGTGGAAAGTAAAAGTCAAGAGCTCGCATCCCTGCACTTGGACGGTAATAACACACACTTACAGAACATCCCGCAAATTCCCACACTCCGTCTTTGTATTCACCTGATACAAGGCGACATACATGTAAAATGAGCTGAATGTTAAGTTAACTTTGCTAGAAGCCAAAGCCCGCACCACGCATGGCAGCTGGAAATAATTAACAGAAGTTTACAATGTCAGACTGCGGCGTTTACTATGTTTTCTAGTAACACGGCGACGTGTACTAAAACGCAACATTAGCGCAGAAGGACAACACGGTCTGAAGTGTGGCTTAACTACAAGCGAAGGGACAGTAATTGAAAAACACATTTACGGGACTCACCTGGAACACACAGCTTCATGGGCGACATGTTTTCGAGAAGAGCAGCTTGTCAGCCGATTGGCTGTGACGAAAGATTCGAGTGGTTTCTGATTGGCCGGTATGACGCTGAGCGGAAGGAGACGGTGGACGGCTCGGTCCGCCATTTTTGTTGAGGCACACATGGCAACATGAGCGTGACGGCATGCAGTGCTGCCTCATAGTAGCATAGCACGAAACAGCCACATATTGTATAGATGATATATGTACAATTACCTACCACTACAACAAAACAATTCTAATAATAAGTAATAACACATTGCATTTATTATATAAATCACTGTCCTAATACTGACCATTATCAAAGCAATAACAATATGCTAATTGGGATGGTTTTGCCTGTTAATATGGAATTTACTGGCAAGATTTTTTGTTAGTACACTATGCAATATAATTTCCATTTTACTTTCTGATTTGATTAGCTAGTGATGTTATTTAGCATTCAAATATCTATCTTTTTTAGCTGTCAATGTATCCGGGCATGTGCTGCTGTGTGAGCAGGTATTAAACTATGTATTTTAAGAAGGGGAAAATAATAATGCTAAAGAACAGAATAAATGTTTCTGAATTGGGCTACTTATAATAGAAGGTGTATTTAGGAAAGTTGGCAGCGTCACATTAGAGGGATATACGAGGTGCACTTTGAGCTGTACACCTCTCTTCCTTCGTTAAATATCCAGTCTAAGGCTTTTGTGTTCTCTAGGACCTAATAATAAATAACCCGATAATATACGTCATGTATTATGTATGTAGCAAAGTTTCCCTTTAAAAAACTATATTTACTATTATTTTAATGAGAGACTACACCCAACCAATTGCTCCATATGATTTATCAGGACAGAGTGGACTTTTATGCTGGAAAATGACGTCAGACACTGATAAAACATTTCATCACATAATGGCTCACAACATTTATTATTTTTCTCACAATGCCACATCAAACATACATCAGCAGTGCAGAGCATATCAACCTGCCTTTTTAACAACAGCCAGTGTTTCTTTATGGGTTAGAGCCACTGCTCCCTCTGAGCGTCACCTACATGGATCGGAAATAGGAATGAATACATGGAATGACTGCAGGGTTAGTCTATGTTTGCTCCTACTTGCTGGTCCCGAATTTTGCATTTTGGTCAGGTGCTTAAACCATATTACAGCTGATATCCACTGTGTAATAATGACATGTGTGTTTCAGTATGTCACAAAGTAAAGACTAATTAAATCAATCGTGCAAAAGCTGGGGATCATCAAAATAAAGTGCACATTGTGTGTCTGTGTGTGCGCAAGTCTGTGATGACTGTAACAGTAAGTGACTTTGTAATAACTTAGTAACTGAACAGCACATGATTGATCTGTACTCTAGCTCATCCAGGGAAGGGGGGGGGGTCTATTTCTTGGCTTTGCCCTGAGCAGCCACTGCTTCCATGGCCTTCTTGACTGTCTCCTCATCTCCCAGGAACTGCATGGGTCCTAAAGGCTTCAGGTTCTTGTCCAGCTCGTACACGATGGGGATACCTGTGGGCAGGTTCAGCTCCATGATGGCCTCCTCTGACATACCTGGGAAAACAGTAACAGACATGCAGAGTTTATACCTATTTATATTTGATATATTTGCATTGATGTGCCTTTCATACATGTGATCAGACTGAGGCAGGATCGTTTCATTTAAGTGTTTATCAGGTGTTTTATCAGGTGTGCAAAAGCTGAGGCTAGCAAAGTATTTGATCTAAATACCATGACACGGAGAAGCTGGTAATATTTTCAAGTTATCTATGCCTAAAGACACAGGAGCAGGCGGGTTTTATTGGGCTGACAGTGTTCCTAAAAATAAAATGGAAATAAAAGAACCCTATTTGTTTTCCCCAAGATGTCACATGACCAAGCGTTTTCAACAATTAAGACGGGCATGAAACTCTAAGTTGAAGCATCAGTAGAATTAGAAATTCTGACAAAGAAATTCTGTTTTATAAAAATGTTTAAAAAAGTCAAAGATGTGATGTAATACTGTGTACATAACAACTAGAGATACTCTTAAAGATAAATCAACTATGAATCACTTTATGACTGCCCCAGTTCAGTTTAGTAAAAAATGTATTCCATAAATTCAGCCTTTATATTAGATATGGAACAATATGCAAATGTAATGTCACGATTATCCTGTCCAAAAAGAATTGTGATTTACGATACCATCCTGATAATCATCAAAATATGCTTAAAACTCTTAAAATGTCACTAACACATAGTGGAATCCCTTTAACTTACATTTTGTTAAACAAATATTGTTATTGTATCACAGGTAGGAAACACGTATTTAGGGATAAGCCCGTTTGGCACTGGGCAGCGCGTCAAAGTCTCCGCTCTGTCTCTTACCCTCGAGATGCTTGACGATGCCCCGGAGACTGTTGCCATGGGCAGCAATCAGCACCCTCTTTCCCTCTTTGATCTGTGGAACGATCTCTTCGTTCCAGAAAGGCAGAGCCCTGGCGATGGTGTCCTTGAGACTCTCACAGCTGGGAAGCTGGTCCTCCGTCAGGTCGGCATAACGCCGGTCCTGCAAAAAAAGAGGAACGTTGTCAATTGTGTTTTAGTAGCGTGGCCTCACACTGACGTGATGAAGATGTCTGCATGCCAGACAGAAAACGTTTTCTTGTGGTGTCACCTTGCTGATAGTCTGGTAGAAGTCATGCTTGTCATCCATGGATGGGGGAGGAATGTCAAAGGAGCGCCTCCAGATCTTGACCTGGGCCTCTCCATGTAGGGCTGCCGTTTCAGCCTTGTTCATTCCAGTCAGGCCGCCGTAGTGGCGCTCGTTGAGGCGCCAGGTCCGGTGGACGGGCAGCCACATCTGATCGATGCTGTCCAGAACAAACCACAGGGTGCGGATGGCCCTCTTTAGGACAGAGGTGTAGCAAATATCGAATTCATAGCCTGCGTCTGAGGAGAACCAGACACAAGACATGAAAAAGATAAATATTCATTGAGGCAAGAGGTTTCACTGATATGTAAGCACATAGCAGCAGACAGATGAAATGTGCTTTTTGTAACGGAAAGGAAAATTCAGCATTGTGCATTGCTTCTCTCCCAACATACTTTGCTTTTGCTTAGTCAGGCGCAGTGCTATACTCTGGGCCTGCAGAGGATTTTCAGGTCATAGAAAACCAACAGGAGTGTGTGCCACACAGGGAGAAATACATCAAATAAAACTGTCTTTTCTTCACGTAACCCTGCAAAATCCAGCCCAGTGAATGGCAACAATTCACTCAGCAAACAGCAGTAATCTATATTGATAACAAAGGCAGCCTTTGCTCTGCAGTCTGGCTTTGTGCTCCATTATTTTTGAGGCCTGGACAACAGATCCGAGGAGTTTTATCATGTCTATCATATCTTGAGCATTAGATTTGGTCTATTCACAGTGAATCTGCTGGCTTGTTACATCCAAATTAATACGTCCGAGTACATTTGAAAATGTTCCCACATTCCAGTAAAATCATCATGGATATCTGTCAGTAGCATCATGACTTCCCCAAAGTATGTCTGCTGTACTTCACACACTCACTACACATTATGTCATGTAAAGAGAATATGTTCTCTTCTTCTGGCTGAAACACAGAGGTTAGGAGACTCTAACATAAAGAGCCTTTAACACCAGGGGCCGCCACACTGTCCTGACTGATGTGCTCAGAGGGAAACGGGTCCAGCAGACTGACAGATGTCTGACGGTCAAACCATTTTTGCAAGGATCTAAAAATGATCTTCTTCAGTTTGCTATTATTTCAAAGACTAACCATGCAGCCTAACAAACACAGTGATTCAGTTACTACTCTCTGCCTCCTGCTGCTGGCTCGTCTTGTGTCGCAGTGCTCCCGGCTACCTGTTGTTTCCCCATCCGACGGAGTTGCATAACAGCCACTGGCTTAATCCAATGACCGAGAGAAAGCCCGATTAGGCCCTGTGACATTTATTATCTGGTACCTTTCAGGGCCTGTCCACCCCTCTTTGCCTCGTGCTCCCCGGTGTCACTCAGATCCGCGTCGAACCAGCCGCAGAAGCGGTTCTCCTGGTTCCAGCAGCTCTCTCCATGGCGGATCAGCACCAGCTTGTAGGCAGCCATCCTCACACCGATGCCCTCTGCGCTGTATTTCCGGGAAATGTGGGGAAAGTGACTCTTCTTCGAATGTGGCAGCAAAGTCCGCAGATTTGTCCTGATTTCGCCGCAACCACAAATACGGCAACAAATAAGCGCACGCAGTATTTTTGTGAGTCTGGAGGGATAATATGTTGTGGCAGTGTGTGTGTAGAGTTGGCTGATATGTCCGAATTTGACAGATCTCACGACACGAGCTCTCTTCCTGCTGGTTTCCACCAATCAGGGGGCGAGCTGTGTGCGCCGGAGGAGGAGGGAGGCAGGAGGATGCGCACAGCGGCACGTCCACACGCCCTGCGCTGCATCCTGCAGGCTGGGGAGACGGCCTTGTGTGGTAGTATTCAGGTATTTTTACTTAAATAAGTTGCAATACGACAGTGTAGAAAAACTCTAGAAGAAGTAGAACTCTAGTTAGAAGTAAATGCCCTGCATTCTAAATCAAATTGAAGTAAAATTAATAAAGCATGAGCACCAACACGTGGGCTTCTTAGAGTATCAGAAGTAAAAGTCGCCTACTAATTAGCATCAGATGGAAATACTCAAGTAAAGTACAAGTCCCTCAAAATTGTACACGTATTGTATCAAGTAAACATCCCAGACTATTCAAACAACAAATATTTGTATTCATTGACTTTTAAACTTATTATCCGAGATGGCCTCATTCATGTTGCTCCTGTCTCTCACAAATGTGGCTGCATAAAAACTTGAACTGCAGACTTTAACCTCGGACCTGGATCAGACTTACAAAAAAGGTCAGATGGACAGATGTTTTTTTTTTACACAAATAATAATATGTATATTGTCAGGCCTTAATATAGCAAAACGCTATTAAAACAGCGTTAAAAAGTCTGGGTTTTAATGTGGTGTTATTTAATGAAAATGGCCACCGACCTGAAGTTTATTTTGTCCAATAAATAAACTAACGTAACGTTACTCGGACCACAGCCCCAGTTAACATCAGTAAACTCAGATGATCAGCTCCACGTGAAGATTATAACAGCAGAGTTTTCTGACCGGAGATCAGAGTTTCAGCTGTTTGGTCGAGTTTTGGTATTGTTGCTGACTGACTGACATTACACAGGAGTACATGCAATACACAATATAACGAATAAATGACAATACAATAAATATGCCAAACTACTACAACTAAAATATGAACATTAAAGATTGTATGGACCCAGTTTAGAGGTGAAATACTGCCCCCTATTTATTTGGAGCACGTGACTCGTAATTACACATTGACCCTTCACTGTTGAGCGTAAAGACAATTTGCAGTTGACTTTGGCTTTTCATATCACATTAGGCCAAACTAGTTAGTCAAGATTTACCAGTTTATCACCTGCAAAACGATTATTCATCAGTAATAGCACGGACTTTTTCCACGAAGGGCTTTTTTATTTGTATTGATTTAATTGATTAATTTTGCTCTCAAGTGTCTTCCGTGGGCGGAATAATTGTGTCCAATCAGCGGTATAGATCAGGCTGTTGACAGGAGTATTTGAACGCTGATTGGTTACAAATCAAAATACTCAATTGGTCCCGCCTCTTCCCGGAAGCTGACAGTCAGCTGACTTTTCATTTTTTTTCTCCGTGTTTCCTTGTTAGCCAGCGTCAGTGCTAGCCAACAAAACAACCGTCCCACTTTCTTTCCCTCTTCTACTTCGTCCTCTTTTCTCTTTCTTCTCTTTCACCAGGAGCTAAAATAACTTCTCACCCACCTCCAAAATCATGGACGAGACGAGTCCGCTCGTCTCTCCGCTCCGGGACTCCGGTGATTTCAGCTACTGTCCCACAGAGCCCACCAGCCCCCGAGGCGCGTTTGGAAGCACACCGGGCTCGGTGGTGCGCATCCCGGCAGGCAGTCCGGGGCGCAGCCGGGAGAGACAACCGCTCCTGGACCGGGACCGAGGGAGCTCGCCGCGGGAGCCGCACAGGAACGAGTTTCCGGAGGATCCCGAGTTCAGAGAAATCATCCGAAAGGCCGAGCGATCCATAGAGGAGGGGATCTACCCGGAGAGGATCTACCAAGGATCCAGTGGAAGCTATTTTGTCAAAGACTCACAGGGGGTAAGAACCGATTACCGACTGTTGCTGTCATGCTAACGGTTCCTGTAGTTGTCTTATGAATGATCTAAAGTGTTGTATGTGACGCAATGACTGCAGGACTGTTGTGCATGAAGTGTTGGTCGCTTCTAAGAAAGAAAAAGGCCTCTCCCAACTAGCCTGTGATGACTTGGCAAATAGGCTGCAAGGCATGCCAACACAACATGAAGCTTTAACTAATAAACAGCCATTTGTTGGAATAGAAAAAAAGAAGAAGTATTTAACAATGACAGTGTAAACACCCAAAGTATTGCAATACAATACACAAGGTTTCAGTTGACATGAAATGACTTCTGCTAAACATTCTTTGTTGCCAAAGTCCTCTTGTAGCACCTTCCAGATTTGAGGGGATGGAGGCTTTACTGTTGATACACGGAGCCCTCCACTCCACCCTCCCAAAGAGCCCCCAACTGGCTCTGTTTACTGAGCTTACAGGTCATGTTGAGGACCGCTGCCAGCTTGTTCCTGTCCTTATCGCTTGCAATGAAAGCTAAAGAGACAACTTGTACACTTTGCTGGCTTACACCATAGCTATTAAGATCAATACTAGTATTTCTTAAGAACGTATCCACAACCACATTTTATATGTTTAAAATTTTCTTGATCTAGTTGCTTAGCTCCCCATAAAATGCGACTGCGGCTGTTCTGGCGTGTTCAGATCCCTCTTTCTTAGGCAGGTAGTCTCTTAGTGAAGGTCCACCAGCTGTCACTATGATGTCAACAATAACCCACAGTCACAGATGAGATGCTTGCTAACCATTATTCCACATGGCTTTCCCGTTGTTTTTTCTTTCTTGCTTTTCACTGAATTGCAAATCTGGGCGAAGAACAAAGTGTTGAGTATCTAAGCACACATGTCTGTTTGTTGCAGCACTTGTAGTCACTTTTTGCAAGCGTATGCAAGTGCTGCACATTCAAGACGAATCAGGGAACTAACACATGGACATTTATAGAGCATTTCTTTCATCCTATTCGTCACCCGACTCTAATCGTGTCAGATTAATGGTGGTAAACTATCTACAGTGTGTGTTGGGTTTAACTCTTTGTATCTGGATCCACACAAACTTCAGGTGTTGTATTTCCACTCTGTTAAACACAAGATAGTCCAGGCCTTTTATGTGCCACTTTCTCCACTCGCTAAAGGATAACAAAACAGAAAAAAAGTATTCTAGGCTGCGTGCGTGAGCTTTTTATCCAATGACCCGCTTCCCTTGTCCCCCCCCACCTCTCCAGTTTCTTACGTTAGTCACCAGTGTGCTAAGTAGTCATGTGCTACCTCTCTGTGAGGATATAATTCTCCTCTGTGTGTGTGTGTGTGTGTGTGTGTGTGTGTGTGTGTGTGTGTCATAGTAGCGCAATGCAACATGTGATTTCTGTATACAACTTTAAAGTGAGGACACACCCAAAATGCATCTTTTTGCTTATTAATCCCCTGTAGGCTTTAAATAAAGTTTATAGTCTCACTTTTCACAGAGCACGGTGGCTGTGGACAACTTCCATTCATGTCAGCTACAGTGGATGTTTATATTTTTCACAGAATATAATCGCTTCCTTTGTCCCCCCCAACCGTCTACCGTCCCTCGGTGTGCACAGTATGTTTCAGCCCTGTTTCCATGTTTACAAAGGAAAATATTGTCCTTGAATTTAAATATTCAATTGTTTCACACTCGACCAAAACTTCTTTTTGTTTTCTCTATCGCTAAACTTTCCGTTCTTAACTGCCTTTGGAGGCTGAACCTCTGTCTGCTCTCACTATCCTGATTTTCATTTTCCCCTCCCTCCCTCCGCAGAAAATCATCGGTGTGTTCAAACCTAAGAATGAAGAGCCCTATGGCCAGCTGAACCCCAAGTGGACCAAGTGGCTCCAGAAACTGTGTTGTCCCTGCTGTTTTGGCCGCGACTGTTTGGTCCTGAACCAGGGTTACCTCTCGGAGGCTGGGGCCAGCCTGGTCGACCAGAAACTGGAGCTCAACATTGTTCCCAGGACCAAGGTATCAACACACGCAGTGCTGCCTCCGCATTTCAAGAGCAACAGACCATTTTGGAAATACTCTCAATCAATCTTTTGCACTCTAGGTGGTGTACCTCGCTAGTGAAACGTTCAACTACAGTGCCATAGACAGGGTGAAGTCTCGAGGAAAGAGGCTTGCCCTGGAGAAGGTGCCGAAAGTGGGCCAGCGTTTCCACAGGATTGGACTGCCACCCAAGGTAAAAAAAAACATTTTGTGTGAAGGGTTGTTGGAGGGGGATCAAGGAACAATGATGCAACACTTATGGTGTTGGTAGTCTAGGGGCGCTACTAAGTTTGTGAGTTCAATACCAACCAGGCTGCCACCATTGAGCCCAGGGGACTGTCCCTGCAGTTAGTTCACTGTAAGTCGCTCTGGATAAGAGCGTCTGCTAAATGAAGTGTCTGCTAAAAAAAAAAAAAATAAGTAAGTAATAATTGATTCCAAGCGCAAGAAGAAGATTGAGCAAGGCAGGATGTATGTGTACACTTGGCCACTGCTCGATGTAGCTGCTATGCATCTGCATAGTGTAATGTTCAATTTCTCCCGTTTTTATAAAGAACAAATTTCATGAAAATCGTTTCAAAAGCGAGCGAGGTGCAATGGATTTAGTCTGCCTCTCTCAATACACAGTGTAATTGTTTAAGAGCGGATCTTGACGGCTTCAATATGTCGGAAACGTGGCATCTACGTTTCTGCATCTACGTTTCTGCATCTACGTTTCTGCATCTACGTTTCTGTATCTACGCAGTGTAAGATGTGCCTTGTTATTTTCATGAACAGGAGCTGTTTTTGTCCGGTGTCAATGTTTGTGTAATGTATTTTATTATTCAACGAGTTTGCGAAACAAGTCAAAGCATCCGCAAAAGTGTTGGCGTGAAAGTTTAACCATTCAAATACGTCGACAGCAGAGTCTTGTGATTGGTTGGCTCGCTGAGCAACATTTTGGGCGAGAAACTTCAATAAATACAGTTTTCACAGCAATTAAAATAGATATATTAAAGAGGGAAATATGACATGTTTAACTTCCTAACAAAAGCCAGTATGCAAACGGTGATAAAGGAGTGTATGTTGAAGTGCATGGGATTTATTGTTTTCCTTTAGTTTTTTTACCGTGGCATCGGATTGGTTTCGAGAATCGTGGAATTTCGCTCGTATTGGTATGGACTACTAAGTTTCTTGTTTTGTGACATCACTAGTCCCTGCAATGTTACTGTTTTCATTCACAACAAAGCCGCACTGGAAATGTTACGAGGTCTTTAGGCGGCAAATTGGCGTTACAGATTTCCATTCTGCCGTTCACACGTGACACCAAATGCTAAAAATGTTCCAGAACATTTCATGGACACGCTGCATGTGTGAAAGGGACTCCTCATAAAGACCTCCACCTGTTGCTTCTCCACCAGGTCGGCTCCTTTCAGCTCTTTGTTGATGGATACAAGGATGCAGATTTCTGGCTGCGGAGGTTTGAAGCGGAGCCTCTGCCTGAAAACACCAACCGTCAGCTCCAGCTGCAGTTTGAGCGGCTCGTAGTCCTCGATTACATCATCAGAAACACAGGCATGTAGACACTCTGCTCAGCGCTGTCAGGGCACGGTCACCATTAAAGGCAATGCGCTCCTCGAAGTAAACTTGCCTATTTGAATAGATACTTTGTATTACGTAATTAAGAGGCTGTCATACAGTCCATCATAGTCTTGAATTCATGCATGGCAGCTTTTATCTGGTTATTTGGTGTGTTTGAATTTCTTTCTGTTTGTATTCTAGACAGGGGGAATGACAACTGGTTGCTGAAGTATGACTGTCCCATGGACCCTGTCGGGAATAAGGTGAGGACACCCAGACACAGTCTTGATGGTCATTTTTCTAAAATGCTGCTGACCCCAATGGCTGAATCTGTTTGTGTTTTTATATCTTCATCTCTGTAGGACACAGACTGGGTGGTAGTAAAGGATCCCATCATCAAGCTGGCGGCTATAGACAACGGCCTCGCCTTCCCCCTCAAGCACCCTGACTCCTGGAGAGCCTGTAAGCACCACGTTGACATTGTTTATATTCAATCAGTGCTCACCCTCGGCAGGAGGCAAGCCATGCTTTTGAAGAAAATGGCGACGCTCTTTTAAACAGCTGATATATTTCTTTATATTTATATCTATTTTATTGCTCTTTTTTTCATCCCATTTTGATTGCCTTCAAAGTTTTTATTTTTATTTTTTAAAAGCAATTCCGTCACTGTATCAATAACTCTCCAGCTCGTTCATAATCATTAAGACACCGTTTAATTTTTTCAATCACCAGACCCGTTCTACTGGGCGTGGCTATCCCAGGCCAAAGTTCCTTTCTCCCAGGAAATCAGAGAGCTGGTCCTGCCCAAACTTTCTGACCCAAATTTCATCAAAGACCTGGAAGAGGATTTGTACGAATTATTCAAGGTATGGAGGGACTCGGATTAGGAACTGTGCAACATTTTTGAGTAGAATGAAGTGGTAATGATGTACGCGAGTGGAGTGTGAGACTGTGGAAACAGAAACAAGGGAAATTGCAAGATGGAGAGGAGGATGACTCTGCTCTGTGGCTGTAAAACATTATGTATAACATGTGTATTGTCTACTGTGTCCCACAGAAAGACCCTGGTTTCGACAGAGGACAGTTTCACAAACAAGTAGCCGTAATGAGGGGACAGGTGAGTTTTCTCCTCTTCTCAAAACATGTTTTTCAACATTTTGACATGCAACTAAATGTTCCTCCTTGGATGAATCTCTTCACTTTAAAGCATAAATTCACCTAAAAAAAAACAAGCTTCTCCTTTTTTTTTTATCCCAAGATCCTGAACCTGTGCCAAGCCCTGAAGGACGGTAAAACACCCCTGCAGTTGGTCCAGATGCCCCCAGTAATCGTCGAAACAGCCAGAGCACCTCAGAGAGCCAACAGTGAGTCTTACACACAGAGTTTCCAGAGCAGAAGACCCTTCTTCACCTGGTGGTAGGGGCGATGCGATGAAGAGGAGGAACGGCAGGAAGCCGGGGCGAGGGAAGGAGTGAGGAGTGTCGATGTGCGGATGGAAGACTACGCAGAATCCGATCCCTGAAATGGAAATAATCATCACCCTCCCCTCCTCTCCTTTATGGATATTTTGGTGACAGAGTGAGCGAGTGGGTGGAGAGATGAGGTCAAAAGAGGAAGAATTTCACAACATATCTTTCCTGTTTGCCTCTGTGCCTTGCGTGGATGTCTATGAAGAGTTAAATGATGAAGATTCTGTGAGAGAGAGAAAAGCTTTTTGAGTGCGGAATCAGACTTTTCTTTTGGACTCTGGGTGTGCGTAATGTTTGCCCATGCACGCCAGTCAACAGCCTCTCATGCTTTTTGTTTTTGGATGGAGAGGTTTTGGTGTTGCGTTCCATGTTTGTTTGTTTTCTTCACACCTCTCTGCCTTTTTTTTTTAAATATTCACCTGCATACTCCCTCCCACACAGTTAAAAGCCCTGGGCTGGTGAAAGCAGTGGTGCCACTGGTGAAGAAATTTCTTCTTTTTTTTTTTTAACCAATAAGAGAAGTGTTCATTGTGGTTAAGTCTTGAAGATTAAAGAACTGGGATCTCAGTGGTGCGTATGTCTTAACACATTGAACACAAGCCATGTGAACTGGTTTCACATTTACTCATTGCGCCTCCCACCTGTTCAGATAAGGATCTGCAAGTCATCGAGGGTGATGTTCGAAAGAAGAAGCACTTTTGGTGAAAGACACAAACTGTTTGTTAAAGCTCCTTTCCTTCACTGATGCGTGAAATACTTGGTGAAGACGACACAATGGTCCCATCTGCAAGCAGGCCGAGGCAGGGGGAGGGGTTGGTGATCCCGGTCCACAAACTCCTTTTTTTTTTTTCGGCCATGTTGATTTCTGTTTAATTTTCTGGCTTGTGAGGTGGACCTAAACAATGAAGTAACATCCTGCTGTACTGAACTGACATGAAATGTATTGTGACAATGCACTGTATAATTTGTATGTAATATTTAATGATAGATTATAATTAAAACATATTCCGCTAATACAAATGACTTGGGTGTTTGTGAATGAGAAAAGATTACAATCAGACAGTCACCCAACACAAATATGAAAAACCAGTGCTTTACTGTATTCTGTTGATGTACAGAGTATAATTACAATTGCAGGTCATTTTAGAAATGCTATAGAGCAAAAATCATAATGCTTATGGTTGATAAAACAAGCTGCATTAATCAAAAGTTTTATATCAACAATGCATCTCATGACTGCGTAATGTGTCACTAACTGGGTTTCCATCCAAATGTATCTCACATTTCCTGAATTTCACAAGAATTGTCAAAAAAAACGCAAATGACTTGTTGTTTCCATCCACTTCTGTGATTATTTTTCAGGATTTTTTATTTTGTTTTACCCATTTCCACTCAGGTTTAATAAAAAAAAAAAAGAAAAAAAAGTGAATGGAAATACACCCATTTCTAGTGATGAACCAACAGACACAAATGTCTTAAAGTGCCCTTGAGTGTTACAATATCCGGCCCCGTTTTTATAATATATATCAAGTTCTCTGGCAAGTGTTGGTGTGCCCTCAAAAATGCATTGCATTGCACATGTAAAACGGAAATCTCATTTCAGGGCCTGACACTGTGGCTCTTTTCTGTTTCTGTTGGTCTCCTGCAAATGCAGCGACATTGACTCTGCTGTTACAGCCCCTCCAACATGCCGGCGTTGGAAAATATACACTTTTGAATTTCCTTTAATAGTTGGAGTAATCTCCAGGTTTACCAAACTGCACTGGTAATTGTTTATGCTAGGCTCTACCATGCAGAGTACATGTTAGCAGAAGGCGCTAACAGTAGTAATACAGTATGCCCTTCTATGCAGAACCAATCCGGGATTCCAGCTTCCACTACAGTGTGTTGTTCAATATTCAGTCCGTTGTTACTGGAGGATGCGGTGCAGGTAGCGCTCAGAATGTCTGGCACCCTCCTGTCTCGCCAACCTCCATGAGGAGGGTTTAAAGAGGTTTTGGGTCTCTCTGATGTCTTCCTCAGTCACCGGCAGAAGTTCTCCTGAACTGGTCGCTGTGTCGTTGTCCTCATCCTCATCAGTGTAGCCACCAAAAAGCGGCTCCTCAACCCTGGAAGACATATGTAAACTCTGGTTTGGCTGAACTATGACAGGACTACTGTACATATTATACCAAGAACATTAGACCACCTAACAACACTTTCCCACATTAAAATGCTGTTGTTGATTCAGGCCAAGCCGACTACATATTCAAATATAGCTTTGACTTACAGTATCATGCAGAAGAAGAGAAGCTAGGTGAACAAGATTAAAAGTCTACAGTCATGCTAGCAGCTTAGGCACAGCGCGACTTTGAGCTAAGCTAATGCCAGCATGCTAACATGCTCACATTTACAATGTTAAAATGCTGATTTCGAGAAGGTATAATGTTTGCAATGTTCACTATCTTAGTCTAGAGTGTCAGTATGCTAACATTTTCTAATTAGCACTAAACGCAAAGTACAGCTGAGGCTGATGGGAATGTCATTGGTTTTGCAGCTATTTGTACTGAACAAAGGAAGCGTAATGCATTCACTTGAGGAAAAAATCTGCCCTGTTTTTCTGAATTAACAAGATCCCTCAAAATCCCAAGAGAAGCTCTCATTTACTTGAGAGCTCGATTATATTGAAGCAAACATGTCCTGTTTAGTTTAATCCATCTATGAATGACGTGAGTTCAACTGAGGCGCAAATTGCCTGATTGCCTCTTGAGTCACAATGTAGCCAGCCTGCATTTCAGATGCTTCACCTTATATCCATGAAGCATGTTATATCTGTTCAACTGATCCTGGAGAAACATACATCCAGCAGATCAGAAGGGCTTCATGTCTGAACAACAGCAAAGTCCTGAGGAGCGTGCTTTTCTCCGAATTTTGAGATAATAATCTTGTTAATTTTGTTAAGGGCCTGTCCTTATTTTTGTCAAGTAAATGCATTACGCTTCCGTACTGGACAATTGTCAATTCAGATGAAAAGATACAGACGGACATTGCCATCTCGAGAGCCATCATGCAGCTAATTTGGCTAACAAATTGTTGTGGTGCACCATTTTGTTATCAACACACTGCCCTGTAGACTCGCACCACCATTTTGACATTCTGTGGCACTTCATTACTCCTCCAACAAACCGAATTTCATGGGAAATGTCGAAAGCAAAGCATGACCGTTTTTGTGTGTGCGTGAGTGTGTCAGATGGTATGTAAGTGAAAGGAGGACACATTCTTTTGAGGTCATGCTGAGTTTGTTAGGCACATGACAATTTATATGCTGCATTTCAAGACATAGAGAGAGTCTGGAAACAAGTTCGACAGGACCTTGAACACTTACAAGTTCAATTTATTGCTTATAAAATTAGATATTATTAATAAATAGGGAGTGAACAGAGAGATTAAGAGAATGCTCCACTCCTTTTCCTTTTACCTCCTCGTCTACCTATCACTTTTCACATCCTTTCTTTACTTTTTGTCGGCCTCCTGCCATTCGACACCGTCACTTACCTGAGATACCCTGATGGTCTGAGCCACTTGTGCTCTTTGTGTCCCTCCGCTCTGATACCCGTTTTAGTCCTCGCTCGGACTCGGAGCCCCACCAATGCCTGGGCCAGCCCTGCTTCTTCCCCTCTGTCCTCCCCTTCCTCCTCCTTCGCCTCCTCTGCCCGCTCAATATCTGCATCCATCCCTCGCCACACCAGTCTCGCCCGATGTTCAGCGTCTCTGTCTCCTGCTGTCCTGAACAGCCTGTGCAGCTGGTGCAGGTTGACCCCTGTGAAGATGTTGGGGCATCCAGACTTCCTGCTTCGTCGATCTGAAAGTTTCCACTGCACAGGCAGGCCATCTTCAGAAGAGGTGCATGCTGAGGCCTCTGCCATGTTGCGGGGATGGAGAGCTTCCAGGTGGTAATTTAAGGACAGCAGGACGGTATCAAAGGGGGAGGTGGCTGACAGGAGGGTAAGCTGAAGGGAGAGAAAGGAGAGAGCCCAAACTGGTCAAACTAATGAGATCACAGACACAAGCAAGGCTCAAGCCTTCAGCCAGCAGACACATGTCCATGGCTACAGCCAAAAAACCTTGTCATGATAAAGTCTTAAGTCATTATTCATTCGATTAAGCAGCTAGCTATTTTCTCTATAATTGTTTTTGCCATAAAATGTCATAAAACAGTGAACACAGTTTTCCAAATCCCCAGTTGATATAATCAAATGGCTTGTATTGTCAAACAAACCATTCAAAACCCAAAGAAATGTAATATAATATCATAATAGATTAAGAAACACAGAAAATATTCACATTTGAAAAGATGAAACTAGTAGATTTATGGCATTTCTGGCTTTTTGGAGATACTGTCTTTTAACTGTTAACACTATTGAAATGCAAGGAAAAATGGATGGAAGCCAGATTGTTGCTCTGTGGCATAAATCCTTTCTAACTAACAAACAAGTGGCTAGCTATAGAAAAAAAAACAAGGATTACATTGTTAGTCTAAGTCAACCCTAAAATGCTTCACATGGTTTTTACAAATGTTCAGTTTTTATGTCATGTTAAATAATATCACCAACTCTTCCTCATGTAACTAATTTGCCATTAATATCTTCATTAATTAACTTACCTATATGTAGGCTATCCTGGCTGAGTTTTTTTCTTTTCTTTTACAACTGTCCAGCTTACAATAGCAAGGAATAGAAGTTTACATTACAAATAGTTTCCATGAAACGAAAAACCTCGAAATGACATTACATTACATGTTCATTTAGCAGACGCTTTTATCCAAAGCGACTTAGAATAAGAAATGATTTAAAACACTGGTAGTATAATGACAGAGCTTACCTTCCCCTCTGTAGTTTGAATTAGACAATGCACCACCGACAGACAGTCAGATTACTTGGTGCAGCATCCAGACTACAACCTTCACAAGCGCTAATGCAGCGCCGACCCACTTCCAATCGTCACGTCAGTGCCACGCGGAGCCGCGAGGGAACGTAAAGGAATAATCAAAGAGTAATCCATCAATGACGTCAATGCCGAGGTGCTCGCCTCATACCGAGAGCCAGTTTATGAAGAAAAAAGAGAAAAACAACCAAACAGGAGCCAAGAGAGAAAGGAGGTATTATACAGTAGAGACTCAGGCTATTTCCAAGACTGTTTTCAGACAAACTGTGGGAAATGACACACAATGATGTAGAGAAAGTCAAAGTAAGCTAAACAGAATGTCCCCAGTGTTTTCTAGACCTTAACATTTTAATATGCAAAGTTATTACTGATTTGCCTTTGAAATGTAGTGGAGTAAAAGTTTAAAGTGGTATAAAATGTTAACTATCAAGTTAAGTACCTCTGAACTGCACTTAACTAGGATACATTACTTGAGTGTTACGTCTTTAGTTATTTACAATACTAATAATAAGGCTAAGATCTATTGTTTTTTTTGAGTTTTTTTGCTACAGCAATGCCTTTAGTTTCTTACATCTGGTACTGTGTGCCTGACATTGTATCAGAGGCTGGTTAATTAACTTTATTATCCTGAAGGTAAATAGGTGTGCAGTGTGAGCAGAACTTTGAACACACAAAATAAAGATATATGAACAGATTCCATCATTTTCCTATCATCTGTGGTCGGGGTGAGGACCCATGTGTTCAATTTTGAGGTATTCAGACTCCAGCCTGTACACTGAATGTAAACATATTTAAGGCAAATGGTGGATGAAAATGTGAGTTAAAGATAGAATTATAGACACAGTATCTCATGTATTTTAGAAAAATTAATTGGTGGGAAAAGAGTCATATTTTTTTTTTGATTAAATCCATTTTTTGGGGCTCTCTCTATACTCTTGAAAGCTGTGACACAGGACACATGACATGGTGGGTGGGAGCTTTACTCATGCACCATAACAACACAATGTTATGCTTCTGTGGATTATTATTCTTTTACCTCCAGGCTGCTGAAAGAAGCTTTTTGTAGCATTAAAGAGAGTATCACTGTCACATGTCAGTCAGTGCTTTAGAATCCATAAAACACAAAATACTGTAAAAAAGGAAGAAGAACTGAGACAATCAACAATTATAATAATCAGTAAATAAAATAAAATGAAAACTTTTGGTTGGTCAAATAAGCAATTCCAAGACTCAGGTCTGCCAACTTGTGAGTCATACTCCGCATGAGTGTAATAACTAAAAAATATATAACAATATGTTCTATATATATATATATATATATATATATATAATGCTGTTTACAAACGGCTGTAAGAACAATAACCGTTACTGTTACTTCAGACATGGGCACTGAACTCACCAAAACTTTGTTTGTTCATATAGCACCTGAATGCAACCTAATTAAAATCAATAAACAGGTGTGTCGTATCTATTTTAAGTGCGCGTGGTGGATCCTGCTTAACTTCTTCAACTGCCATTTCTCTGTCTCAGAGTCAGGAGCAGCCTTTGGCTTTTAAAACCAAACATGAGCGGCCTCTTCGCTGGACTGCTGCGGGCTCGACGGGCTCTCGCGAACAGAGCAGGTGTGATGGTTAATCAACGAGCAGGTTATATCAACAGCAAACCCCCCAAAGACAACATCGGGCCTGCGGTAAGTTTACAAAATGAGCCCTGATAAAGACTAATTATTAGCCTATAGGCTAGCTGTCTTTTGAATTTAAAGTGTTCCTGACAACTTAATTCAGATTAATTTAAGAAGTGACACGACTCTGTCCGGCAGGAATCTATGTTCGTGCTGACTGTGATGTCTGTGACCATCCTCGGACCTTCTGGTTGGATACTTGCCCACTTGGACTATTATAAGAGCCGTGGCTGACGAACGAGGCCCTGAACGCATCGTTTATACTTGTTAAAGCCAGTATGTCTGCTGTTAGAGTGGCCATTTGAACCTTTTTTTAGGACGTCTTGTTAACATAATAAACTTCAAAAATCTATTTTCACGTTGTCAGTCTATTTTTTTAAATTAACTGGTGCAGTTGCGCCTCTGCACCAGTAGGTGTCAGAAGCTGTCGGCGGAAGTGAAAGCTTTCCCTTTGCTTACAAACAGGAGGTAGGCCTATCGCCTCAAGGCATCCATAGCTGAGATAACCTGCTATCCGTTAAACCTGTTTTTAACACTGCCAAAACACTACACCGTGTGAAAGTCGGGTAAAGTGCCCTTGAATGCACCATGAAGACGCAGCTGCCTGGGACCAAGAAGCGTCCAAAAGCAGCCGGAGCTGAGGAGGCTGCTCTGTCTCTACAACAGGAGCTTGTTGCAGCGATACATGGGGCGTTTGAAGTGGCTGTGGAGATTGCAGTTCGAGAGGTGACGAAGCTTGTAGGTCAGGCAACAGGAGATGCCTATGAAGAGATGCGACGAGAGAACGAGTCTCTTAAACAAAGACTGCAGAGAGCTGAAGCCATGCTGGACATGGAGGAAAGGGGAAGCGGCTCTCCTCCTACAAAACAACTTCTGAACGCCACCAACCGCACAGATCAACCTCCTCCCCTTAAACACCGTCGTTTCACGGGGGTCAAAGTTGAAGCTCCTCCTGCAGTTCACTCTATCAGGCATGCACACCAGCCTCCTGACCCCCAACTCAAACACGAGGAGCAGAGATCAGATGGAAAGACTCAGCATGTCAGTGACGCTGCTTCAGAGGAAGGAGATGATGGATGCTCTGTTGCTTGTGATGCCTTGACTGAAGGTACGGAGCAACTTTTTATTTTCTGTTTGATCACCATTCCATACATCATGCCTTGTAGGTCAATATAAAGTAGAATATGATAAGTGTACACAGAAGATAAAGTGCATGTTCATATTTGGTGTTTACATTTTGCATGCACATGTATGGAGGCTTAAAGCTGCCATTATTTAAAAAAAAAAAAATAAATAAAAAATCAATCATCAAATGTGCTAAATAAATACTCCAAGTAATAGAAAAATAACACTTGACAAATTATATTTTATTGTTTTTATTTATGTTTACATTTGTTTCCCTATTTCTTTTCTTTTTATTTCCCTTTTTATGTTAATGAGTTTGGAGGACTAAAGCCGCTATTATGGGAAATATATTAGTTTATAAAATGTATAGGAAATAATTAATGACATGCTGGGGCAGGTTACACTAACATTTAAACTTGTAACAAAATACACTATGTACTATGGTACAAAAACATCAATTGAATAACTTAAACTATCAAAATCATCTTTATCAATGAACTTATTTATTATTATTATTATTATTATTATTATTATTATTATAATGTTTTACTTTCAGTTTTTCTGTTGCCAAGAGATTGGTGTGGCCAAACTTCGCAATGTACTTGGAAAATGTGCTCAAACATCTATAATTCATAAAATAATACTTTACTAGACAATTTAAAGAATATTAATATCGTATTATGTTTTAGAAAATAATACAGTAAAATGTATGTTACCTTGCTCACTGTGTGCACCCTGTGATCTTTTTGTCTACAGAAGTCAATGATGAAATCTCCCGTGTGTGTGTGGTGAGGGTAGAAAGCATTAACCAGCCATGTCGAGAACTGGCAGCTCAAGACTGCGACTCGTCGCCACTTCCCAGCCTGGATGATGAAACCACTTTAGAGCATGTTAAAGTAAAGCAAGAGAAGCCAGAAGAGGAGGTAGATGATTCAGCTTGCTGCTTAGACTCTGTCAAAGTGGAGGATTTTAGCCCTGAGTGCATGTCAGCGGTGCAGACTGACATGCTGGAGGAGTGGAAACCAGAAGTGCTGGATGTTCAGAGCCAAGACTCAAACGCTTCTCTGTCCTGCACCAGGCTGGCTCAGGGTAAGAGAGACAACAATGAGTGTCCAAAAACAACAATGTCCCTTTTTATAACTGATTAAGAGGGGATAACTATTCAGATTGGTGGTATACTGTTTTATGTTAATATTCTGTATCTTAACATCCTGTGTCTGGCATTTAGAACCCAGTGCACATTAAATAAATCTATACTAATGATGAATTTGATCAAATGTCTATTCAGACTTTTTCAGTTCTACAAACTGTAATAGTTACATTACATATCATTTAGCAGATGCTCTTATCCAGAGCGACTTACAGTGAACTAAATACAGGGACAGTCCCCTGGAGCAACTCGGGGTTAAGTGCCTTGCTCAGGGGCTCAATGGTGGCAGACCTGGTATTGAACTGGCATCCTTCCTGTTCTATTTGTAAGCCTGACCATTAGACCACCACCATGGAATGATCTCCATGTGACGGTCAAACTGTGTCCTCTTCGTGCATTCTCTTGCCAAAGTACAGCGTCTGGACTTCCAGTTTTGTTGCTGAACATCAATGTATTCTGAAAGCAGACAAATCATCAAATACTTTAAACATTGTAAAACCTTTTAATAAATACGATGTCCATTATGGGGTCAAAACTGACATTGCATGTAAATATATTTGCAGTATATTATTTTATGGCTGAAATCAAAATGTTTGAGTCTTCAATGTTATCTGTGACTGAAAATCTTCTAAAAATGTTTTTAAAAGTAAATGGCATTAAGGTGAGGAAGAAAAAAAAAAAAAAAGTCCTCCAGTTTAACTCCCACATGACCCCTAAACTCTACAGATCTTCCCTCCCTCTCCCCAGAGTTCCCAAACATCTTCCAGCTGGCAGAATCGGCTCCCATCCCAGAAGCCCCTCCGCAAGTTTATGGAGTCCACGTGCAAACTAGCCGCAACCTCGGCCACACCTTCAACAACCTCTACGCCTGCAAGTCCTGCGGCCAGACGTTCCACCTGCCCAGCTTGCTGCGGCGGCACTACAGCCAGTGCCAGCAGAGGCTCCAGCAGTGTTATCAGCAGCCTGTAGATGGAAGCAAGAGGACCAGACTGCAGCTTTACCCGCCGGGCTGCAGCCCCTTCCGCTGCACAGAGTGCCACCGAGAGTTCAACCGCATGGAGAACCTTAAGACTCACCTTCGCATCCACACGGGAGAGATGCCGTACACGTGCTCGGTGTGCTCAAAGAGTTTCCGTCACTCTGGGGCGTTAACCAGGCACTTCCGCATCCACACCGGAGAGAAGCCTTACATCTGCGGACAGTGTGGGAAGTCCTTCAGGAACTGTGGGGGGCTTAAATTCCACCAGCGTTCACACAGCAAGCAGCTACAGTAGCCACACTTTTTTTTTTTTTTTATATGCGTGATCGGAAAAAGCTATTACCCTATGTTCGATATGTTTAAATGTATCATTTTTATGTAAGAGCGTAAAGTAGGATCATAATTACTGGCTAATATCAGGTTTTTGACATTAGTGGCCCACAAAGTTGGTATAACCTTAAATTGTGATAGGCGATTTTCTTTTCTTCTTCGTCATTGGGCAAGCCATTTAATTATATTCAAGCTTCGTCTATAAGACTGCCTACCCCAGCTTTAAATTAAGTGACCATTTGACTCTCCTGTCTGTACAGTTTCTCATTTCTATAACCAGTCTTCCCTTTTTGAGGTCACGGGTATTGTTTTTAAGAGTTCTCAACCAGAAAGTAGCATCTCAACAAGTTATAGGAACTGTCAATTGCATCATATCGAGGTCAAAACATAAACATTATTATGTTACTGAAACATGATTATCTATAAATCAGTGTCCTCATTAGTAGAAAAGGAAAGACAAAATATAGATACTGTAGCTATGTGATCGCCACAACGTTGTATGATGGCTCAGTAGCATTTATTGATATAAAATCTTTTGAACCTTTTCAGTCTTAATCTAAGTGCAATTTATTTTCCCTAAACTTCTTTTATGATGGTTATTAAAGAAAATGTTTTTAATTTATGACAATCTTGTTTTTTTGCGTGCCTCATGTCTCCAAATATGCATTTTCATTTTGACTACACTGTGTGGAAAATTTCATTAAAAGTGTGGCAATTTCTCAGAAGGTGGACGAAGACTGTCAGTGTTGTTGTTCTGCACCATCATACAGGTACATGCTATAGAAGACTAGAGACAGACGTCTAGCTTTTAGTGTTTGATTTTATTAGAGGTGGAAAGTACTTTTTTCTTTTTTTCTAGCTCCTGATACCAGAAGCTGCATTCAGATAAACAACAGCCTCTGCACTCAGTCTCAGTCCACCTCAAGGAGTCACTCGCTCCATGACTAATGAGCGGTGGTAGTCAGACGGCAGGCAGGTTTGAGAACAGTGGATGAAAGATGACTTGGAGACATTCAGATTGCCAGGAGAGGGTGACAAAGATCACATCACATTGTGTGTTCAGTTTGTTATCAAAATGAAGGGTTGGGAAACTGTTAATGTTAGTAATGCAGTGGATGTATTTTGCAATTATTAAGAAGAGACTATTACCAACTGGGCATCACACCAGACTTATTCAGATGCTGAATTACAACTGTGTGTCACAGGTAATTCAGCTTTCCTGAGCTCTGGTGCAGTTGTAGTTGGATTACTCTCGGTCACAATCTGCTTTGTCGACTTTCTCGTATCCATGAAATAACCACTGAGATATTTTAAAGACTTGGGCAAGCAAAATAATGTCAAATACACTGATGCAATGGCAGAATATGGATACACATGTTTGTTTCACAGGTAACTTATTTCACTGCCTCACTGAAAATCTCTCCGGCACACACACACACACACACACACACACACACACACACACACACACAATGTTTGCATCATCGTGTAGTCAGACACATCACATCGTCTCGTATGTGTTCAAAGAGCCCGTTGCTGCTGTATAATGGAGTTACAAATTAGGTACTTATGAACTTGCTGCAGCTGTTGAGCAGTTTCATGAAAGCTTAATGAAATGATTCCAGTGTCCCAGGAGATAGTCTTGTCCCCTCACACCCTACCTGTGTAGACTCAGTAGTTTGGTTGGATGTTTTTTTAAGGAAATAAAGGCAGTATGGGTGTTTGTGTGTCTCGGTTACTGACGCTTGTGACGACTTTTTACCTGTTTTTCATCTTCGTGTGAGGGCTGGGGTTAAGGTTTTATGTCTGCTCCCTCACTCTTTGTTACTCCCTGCCTGCATGCTCACGGTCTGACAACAAAGCTCCAAATTCCTGCAGGAAACACGACTGTCATCAAATGTTCGACAGCAGCTGCAGAACACAGTTTCTGTCCTGTGGAGGAGGAAATACATGAAATGACTTAAACAGCAGTTTACCGGATGAGTTTTACTTTAAATCTCAGTGACACTCCACACAAAACCTATATTCTGACTGTCAAACGCTCAACTTTGTAGGATTGACTGGTGGCACTTAAAATATGCGTTCAGCTTGAATTCATGGCAGCTAAATAACTTTCAATTTGTCATTTTCACTCAGTAATGGGGCCATATCAAAAAGAAGACTCACTTCTCACTTACTACTAAACTGTATATCGAAACTAAACTGTCAGTGGCAAAGTCGAGTGAATGAATTACTGCTGTGTGGGAATGTAAGTCTCTCCCTCAATCACAACATTCCTCCCTCTGCCCTGTTGAAGTGTCCTCCAGCTGTGCTGTTCTGAAACTGTCTCACTGCTTTCAACAAAGCATTATATTACTAGGTTATTAGTAACATCCCCTTCCACTCAAAAATGTGTTTAGCTTATTGCTACTTCACAGTTTCTCTGCGCTCACCTTAAATCTGAGTTTAAGGCTTGTACACAAGGAATATTTTGTGACATCACAGCTAGTTTGAAAACCAATCATAGTCCAATATGAAACTTCATGTGAAAACTGAACATACAGTGAAAAAGTAACTTTTTAGGGAAGTAGGAGACATTTTATGTGAATTAGTTACATTTTTAAATGAAACATATTTGCATATTTTGTAGATTCTGATTTTTTCAGTGAAGACGAAGTTACATTACATCAGTGAAGTGGCCTAATTGCAATTTAAAAATGTTTCTAAACATACAAAAATTGTATCAGGCACAAAATCATTATTCTATTTGAAATATTTATATTGAGCCAAAGAAGATTATACATACAGTATATTAATGTGTCAATGCTCATTTCCATTTATATGAAAGAATGATATTCATGTACATTCACAGATATAAAACAGATACAGGACATAGGAGTGTTTGTTTTGAGATTAGAACAGAATCAAAAATAAGCTAAATAAAAAGAGAAAGGAAAAATGTTCAAAATAAAATAAATAAAGAATTACAAAATTCGAATTCTAAGCAAATTATTAGATTTACGTCAAACCTTCAGATAGCCATTTTGATTTATTTTTTCAATACAATCTATATTCACGTCCTCCCCACTAAAAGAAAAGCCCACATCAGTTAAACTCTGCAGCCAAAGATCATCCTGCTCTGTGATCGATTGTATCGCACATATGCCCTTTTCTGCCATCGACTATTCGGCCTGGATTAAAAGAGGAAGCGGACGTACTGACATAACAGGAAGGAGCTAACAAAGCCAGCTAGGATAAACAGAGATATCTGCTTAACCCGTCGGTTTTCTCCGCAGACAACCGGACAGTTGTACAGACCTCCTCCTTTTGACAGGTTAATGTTCATGCAGGACGGCAGGCTGCTGTCATGTTGACCGGGACGTCTGAATTTGGAGGCTCTTCCTTCCTCCAGGCGGGTGATGTCGGTGGAACTCGCTAGTTCCGCCTGAGCTCTTCTCAGCTGCTGCTGCTGCTGCTTCACAAGTTGGCTGCTGTCGGACACTCAGCTCGGGGTATGTTATTAGAATTTTTTTACCTGGGGATAATATTAGCTGCTCGGGCTATACCCGAGCAGCTAATATTGGCTTGGCTGAAGTAACACTAATATCTCTACACGTCCTTCTGTGAGCGAGCAAGTTAACTTTCCTGTTTGACAGCATCTCACAGGCCACAGCAGCACGGAGCGCTGGTTCTGGTGGCTGCTCAGGGTCACACGAAATAGTTGGGTTTTACACGTTATTGCACAAGAAAGATAGTCAGGGATGGGGTGCACTGCAAAAAATGAGCCTTTATTGGTTCTCAAAAGGGAAATTCGGGTGTTGCAGCAGCAAAAAGACAGTAATAAGTACAGACAAATAGAGTTATATACAACTAGTATAAGAGTAGAAACTATACTAGAATGGACAATAGAACAATTAAAGACAAAGTTACGAGGTAAGAGACAAGTCAAGGGATAAAGTTACTCGGCATGATCAATCCAAGCACAAGAAGATGTGAAATGATCCCTTTTGAGAGGGCGCTTTAACTGCCATTTCTGGTTGAAAGTTGTAGGTATGTTGCACGTATTGTGGTCAGAAGTGTGCTCTGCTCCAACACTCGACCAGCACAGTTGGGCATGGTTTCCACCTCATTTCAATTTGAAATGCAAAGAGTAAAAGCTGTGAAAGAAATTCCCCTCAACATCTCCACCACCTGCTGCTGTTTGATCATCAGCGGATAGAGAGTCAACATCATACCTTCAGCCTCGTATGCTGCTTGCATTCCAATTGAGCAGGTTTCCCCCGCCCTTGCTGTTGTACAACAAGTAGTAGACCAGCATGGTCAAATAGAGCACAGCCTGTGTTGCACCTGTCGCCACACCTAACTGTGATGTTATGGAGTACTGATGCACCCTGGTGTACACCTCAACATCACTGCAGCAGTATTCTGTTAAAGGGGAAAACGTGCCACCTTTTGATGTGGATGCCCAATCTGTATTGATGATGAAATGTAGTCGATTTGAAGCAATACATTCCTCAGTGAGCGCTATATAAGCTGAGTGTGCAGCTGCAAAATCTGTTGTTCTTCCTGCAGCCAGCGCTGCCATTTGACATGACGGTGACATAGTTGGAGGCGGTGACATAGTTGGAGGCGAAGAAGAACTACAGGCTATTTCATCTTGGATTTCTGGATTCTGCCTCTGGTTAGCCTCTCGCAAACAGAACTTCCTACACCTGTTGTAAGTTTGCTTGTATTGTAAACTAGTAACGCTTCCAACAGTGAAATTGGCGGCACAAACCACGAGTGCAGAGGATGTTATGGGCGAGCAGAAATTTTCTAGCGTTTTGGCTGACTCGGATATTCATCCGTATTTATTCCAGCCAGAATATACGGCCGAAGAAATGCAGCGGAGAGAGGCAGAGGCTTTCTCTGTCATTATAGCACACACTGAGGAATTCATTGCTTCAATTGACAACGTTTACCATTAACACTGATTGGACATCCACATAAAAGGTAGGTTTTTCTTTTAAGTTGTTTTTATTAATAAGGCATTTAAAGGTTTCAGTCTCCCTGGCCTAATAATAAACTAAACTGCCATGTTGTTTCACTTGAGTTGTGTGACTGAGAGGTCTGGAACCAGACTACAGTCTCCGCACTCCTTACCAACTTCTGAACAGACAGTTTCAATCTCTACTTTTCCTGTCAGTCCGGCCTCATTGGAACCGAATTGTGAAATTGGTTCGACAGGGTCCGGAGTACATCTCATCTCAGAGTATATCTCTTTAGGGGGATGGTGACATTAGCAAGCCAGGAATCTTGTTGTCTTTTCACTTTGTATTCCCCCTCTGAATCCTGCCTGCTTTCTATTCCTCACTCTGTACAGGGATGATGACGATGCACGGCGTGTCCCAGGACCCCTCACGTGGTGCGGGGGAAGGGGGGGAGCTGGCACACACATTATCTAAAGAGACCCCCGGGTCTCCAGATGCCTCTGAGTTGGGGAGCCCGCGGTGCACACCAAACTTTGACCTCCTGAACATGGTTGTGTCCTATAAGAGAATGGCTCTGTTTCTAGAACCAGCTGCAGATGTGGTGGAGCTGACCCGCTTCGTGCTCGGGTGTGTATGTGTGTTTTATCTGTGGCCTGTACTAACATCGTATAATAAAATTGCTTTTGAATGTACGAAGCAATGCCAGGAAGCCACATTTATATTGGACTATTTTTCCATATCTGCTTTTTTAAATGTTTTTCTCCCTCAGATGGAAGATGCCCCTGTGCTCAATGTTTGTCTGTATGTTCCTCAATGTCTTCTTCTGCACTGTCAATGAAGGTAAGATGAGACATTAGAGACTACCATTGATCCAGCTTTTGTTTGGTGTTTTAAAAGACATGTGAATCTTTCATTAACTTGCTGTCATGTCTGCCTCTCTGGTTTCAGTGGGTTGGATCACAGTGGGTGTGGTGGCGGTGGCGGCGCCGGCTGCCCTGGGTTACCTGCAGGACAGGTGTGGGGGCAGGGCCTCAGATTCTGAGCTCCACAGGATGCGCTATCACGCTGTGCACCGCAGGGACCTGCAGACAGTGCATCTCACCAAACAGGAGGCCATGCTGGAAGTCAAAGACCTGTAAGACGGATACTGCAGGGGATGGGGTTATGTGCTGCAAGGCTTACTAATGATTGTTTTCATTACCGATACATCTACATGGTGTTTGTTCATGTATTGGTTAACGTGCACCTTTTGTTCTTGCAGTGTTTGTGTCTGTGTGCGTGCTCATGTTGGTTGTCTTCACCAGGTTGAAGCACCTGGATGATCTGCTGTCCTCGGCCTGCCTGTCAGCAGAAACCTTTTACAAGGTCCTGTACTGGGATAATCACAACAAGTCATCAAGGTACGCATGCACACACTCGGGCACGCACGCACATTGACTGACAGTATCACCTGTAGTTCAGTAAACATTACTCATTAGATCTGTCATTCTTTGTTTCTGTGCTGGTGTTTCATCGGCCACATTCTCATTGACTTACTAGCAGTTGCTAATAGTACACAAAAAAGTAGCAATAAAATATATAAGAAGAAAGGGAGTACTGTACAAAATTCATAATGCATAGATCACAAAAATCAGAGGAGGTGCATGCATTTATTTATTTAAAATACTGTCTTACTTAAGGCCAGGTCAGTGGTTACAGCATTAACTGCATTCAATGCAAAGCTACTCATCATATAAATGTACTGGCACTTGTATTGTGGTTTGCCTGAGTGTGAGCTGACATTAGTAACATCTCCCTCCAGGTTCTATGGAGCGATGTTAATATTGGCGTGCTTGCTCTACATCGCTCCTTTGGGCTGGGTGCTCGCTGGGCTCAACAGCGCCATCTTCCTGTGGAACAGAGACTTCTGCAGAGGTTAGTTCATCCTGTCTGGAGGGAGCAAGGCTAAACACTTACTCTCATTTAAGAGTGTAAAGCTAAAGTGTCGTTTCTCTCGTGGCTCCAGTTTTGTTGGACCTTAAGAAGCTGCTCCACATGGGCCAGGCCTCAGAGGGAAAGTGTGAAGAACCGGAACACTGCAACTTGTTGGACCGGACCCCCACACCAACTAGTCTGGAGGTGAGAGTGGGGAGCATGAAAAGTGTATGTGGAATTGAATGCTGAAGGATTTAGCGGTTCTGATTTACATTAAAACCAACCATTGCGGTAAGCTTCTTATCCCGTTCATCCCATGCTCTCAATGTATTTATCTGGTACCAGTAATGCACGGCCTCTGTCCAAGGTGCTGATCCTGGGATCAGCCCAATATTTAGATATATGTGTTTTTAATGTCTGTCTGTCTGTCTGTCTGTCTGTCTGTCTGTCTGTCTGTCTGTCTGTCTGT
>CALSCE010003134.1:9510055-9544755 GCA_943593645.1 Bovichtus variegatus
TGTCTGTCTGTCTGTCTGTCTGTCTGTCTGTCTGTCTGTCTGTCTGTGATGACAGGACCTGTCTCCTGGCAGTGTGGAGGAAGCTGAGGAGGCAGAGCCTGATGATGAATTTAAGGATGCCATTGAGGTAAATACCACTATCAACCAAATTGTACACTTTTCTATCACAGTTTTTTTTATTTTTCTTCCCCTAAATCTGTAAACCTCTTTTACTTCTTCCTAATCATATCAGATCTGATGGTGAAATTGGTGAAAAACAACCAGGCATCCAATTTATATTGTTAAATTAGTGATAAAAAAAAAAAGAAAAGATGATTTTAAAAATCCACTCATGGATAAAAAAAGAAAAGAAAAAAAGAAGCATTACAGCAAAGTAAATCAACAGTTGCATGCCACAGCTAGACTTCAATCGAGGTCTAGAAATGCCTCAAGGACAATTGAAGCAAAAAGGATTCATCCAGAGTTCAATACTCATGTAAAGGAAAGGTTTTAGATTTGTGCTGACAAAGTTAATATTTTTGCTATGTCATTATGAGCTGTCATGTGTAGACTGAAAGAAGTAAAAATAAATCCATTTTAAATTATAACAGAATAAAGTATGCACCAAGTGGGGTTGAATATGTTCTGAAGCCAATGCATAATAAGTGTGGCTGGTCAATTTGAGGTTTAAAAAAAAAAAAAAAAAAAGACCTCTGCATTACATATTTGAATCACAAATGCTGGAGCTTGCCTTGATCGTGGGAAAAATCCTCCTCTCCTGACCTATGTCCTGTTACTTCCTGTTTCTCTCTGCTGTCCTCTGCACTCAGGAACATTCAGTTTCCCTGCAGGTGAGTGTCACCCCCCCTCTGTTTAGAAGAGGCTACTGCACTGCCACCCAGTAAACTCAAGAACCACATGACACATGAACAACAACTCCATGTGTGGTTGTGTGAGGTGACCTGGTGGTGTAGATCTTGCCTTGACCTTTTTGAAGCATGGTTTTGGGTATGTTCCTGTGTAATCGCACTGAATATCAGTGTCTTCGGTTAACATTGTTCTTATTTGTTGATCTGCTTCCTAAAAGGAAACCCCTTTGGTCTTAGTGGTAAGTGGATTTCCTAGTGCCTCCCATCTATCCATCCGTCTGTTCCTGTGTTTGTCCCCTTGGCATGAGTTATGCAACAGTGTTGGTAATACTATCATTAACAGGCCCATCATAGTTGTTTCCAGTAATCCCATCATACAGGGTGCTCATTAATTTCTAGTCTGCATGACTGCCATTGTTCATGAGAAATATTGCATTAGTGAAATCAGCTTTTCCTTCCTCCTGCCATTTCAGTAAGACGGACTCATGAATGTGTTTGTGTGTTTTGATTGAAAGCATGTTATGAACAAGCGTTTGCCATAGAGGCATATTCTTTCTTTAATTACAACATTTAATACATAAATGGTAAGTCTTATTGCAGAACATGTAGGTAGATCGGGGTGTAACCTTTATTTTTTTTAAAGCACTTTTTCTATAAACAAGGTTTACAAAATGCTTTACATACAATGAGACCCGAAAGCAGCAACAATAAAACATAGAAATAGAAGACAATATGAGATCAAAACACAGGAGAAACGCAGGAAAAACAAAGATTGAAAACTCCTGAACGGTAGTGCATAGGGAGCGATTCACGTCAAAGCCTGTTTATAAAAGTGTGTTTTTAGAAGGGATTTAAAATATGATATCTGATCTGATTATATCTTCATAGGCTCAGCATAACAAGGATGCAAATTGGGTGTTTCTTTTCCGCAGCTCTTTAGGGAGTTTGCTGTTCTTATGTTTGGCAGATCAGATCAAGTACAGCCGTAGATGCATGTATTTTTCCTCTAAATGCAAGAGAATGCATTTTCCTCCTTTTTGTGTATCTCAGTAGTGGCCCCAGTACTTGCCATAGTCATGCTTTATTTATTTGCCAAACCTCTATAAGTCGAACTGGCTGAAATTCACAGAAAATAAATCGTAATGAATTGAATCCAGTTCAGCTCTACTGCTGAGTGTGGCTCTGTTTCCTGGCCAGGTTTCCATACTCCAAAACACTGAACTCCAGATTACACAGTATGTGACTGCATTTTTCTTTGTCCATCACCCCTCCTCCCCCACCTTCTTCCCTCTCCCTCAGGAGGATGACGACGGGCCTCTTGGAGCTCCTGACTATGACACCATCTCTGAAAATGGTCTCTTGAGCCGCAACGAGCCAATACGCAGCAAGGTGTCCAAACTGACAGAGAAACTGCGTAAACGTTACCCCACCGCCTGCACAGGTCAGTCTGCTCTGCGTCATCCACTGCTTTATTTCCTCTAAATATAACTAAGTGATGAAAGACTGTCTGTATTTTATTTTTCATAATACTATTCATCTCTCCGTCTTCGCCTTTTCCTTCAAAAGGCAACTGTTCTAGCTGCAACGCCGTCTTCTCTGTGCTGAAGAAAAGGGTGAGAGTGAAAACTTGTGACAATACTAAGGATATATTTAGGCATCTCGTCATCGTCGTTTTTCATGTTGTCTTATTGTCACGAGCTTCAACGCGATGTCTCTTGGTATTACAGAGGAGCTGCAGTAACTGTGGCAACAGCTTCTGTTCCCGATGCTGTTCCTTCAAGGTGCTGAGATCTTGCATGGGGGCAACAGGTGAGAAGGGGAAATGTAAATGTTTTTTTTTTTGTTTGTTTTTTATCATGCCAACACTTTATTTTGACACAGACCGTCAAATTGCATAACGGTTGCATCATGTCACATTACATCACTCACCTATACTTTTGATTTATGATCTTATTCTCTTGTTATTTTCTCTTCTACAGCTCCAGAGGCCCAGAGAGAGACTGTGTTTGTTTGTGCTTCCTGTAATTCCTCTCTCATCAAGTTGCAATGAGATGTCAGTCTTGTCTCCAAAGGCCCATCTGGAGTCTATTCACTTCCGAAGCTCTTCTCCAAATTACTGAAACCCTAATGCCTTGGTTTTTAAGTTAAGGCACTCATATCTGTCAAGAGTCTCCCCCCCCTCCTCCTCATGCACCCCTCCTTTGCGGCTCGTGTTGCTTATGGGACTTCTAATGTAATATGTTAAAAACTCCTTCTTTCAACTCTCAATGAAGAACTGGACCTTATGAATCAATGAGACTTGCTACAGAGCACAAATGGCTCCAAAATCAAACGACATTTTCCCTTTGCTGTGCAGAGGGAGGTGCAAAGCATGATGGGTGGAGGCCAGGATTGGGCCGTGTCGGGTTTATAGGCTGCCAATGGTTTCGCTTTTACATGCTTTGACTTGCCACAAAGTCACTTCCACTCGAATGTTAATATATTCAGCCCTGTGTAGCAGTTTAACTGTACTGTAATGCTGGGGGCGGACTTTTCTCTACGAACAAGACTAAGGCCCGAGTGATGCATGCGGTGGTGTGAGCAAAGTGTGAATTTGGTTTGTTTAGATGAACAAAAAGGATGGACGGTACGACTACAAGAAGCTCCACATTTGGTTTTGATTGCCACCTTGTGCGCGACTTGTTTGCCGTCCACCAATACACTTTGACCTGCAGCTGGTCAACAATGTCATGTGATTGGTGCTGGGTTTGTCTTTGGGGACACTATTGTTTTCCCACCCGCCACCACTAGAGGAGCTTACAAGATATAAGGGAAATAATCATGACATGCCATAAAACAATGGTAAATCTATGGCAGTAAACTGAAAATGCATGACCTGCAGCGATGAATCACATTACATTTTTGACAAGTTGCCAGTGTCGAAGCTTTGCGAAAATGTTGTTTAGCAGACCCGCTTGGTCTACTTGTAATGATCAAAGTGGGGCTTCATTTTGGTCGTCATTCTCCCTATGTTGACATGTCAGAGTTTTGGGGTATAGCAGCATCCTATATGTCGAAAAACTGCTCGAGGTCCATGGACCCTGGGATCAACTGGATCAAAGTCGACCCAACTGGATTAAGGTTGATTTAAATGGACTGAGCAACCAGCTGCAATCATCCTCAGAGCCTTACACTCTTGCAAGCGGGACTTTAAAAGCATGGATGTGGAGGCATTATAACCCAAAATGTGGATCGTGGTGGAAAAGTTGTTTTAATCATGATTCAGACACGGATGATTGTAATAGTTTGCTTTGCTTTTATTGTAATCAGACCATACCTCTTACTAGACATCGTTCTACTATATCTAATATATATTTAATTTAAAGCTCCAGAAAGTTATTATTTGACCTAATGATTAAGTCTGTATATATTGCCCTTATTTTATGGATGAAATAATGCCATTATTGAAATAAACTCTGTGATGATTTCATTAACTTAAAGTCACAAGTGGTAAGTATCATCTTTTTGACTTGGAGATTTCTGGCCTGCTAGGCTGTCTCTGCTTCAGAAGTATGGAAACAAAGAAAGGCCATAATAAAAACACAATAAAATCAACTCAATAACCTATTGTAAGACTTAAAGAGTAGTGTTAAAATTTAGATCCCACTGAATTCATAGCATTGGAATATTTTTCTTTGAAAACTGTTTATTTCAGGGTCTGCAGTTTACAATAAACTGATTGTGTATCTTTCTGAAATTTAAATTATCTTTTGGAAATCCAACTCATGTTATTTATTGCTAAAAATCCTCAAAGCTGGTCTAATCATTATTTTTCATATTAATGGGTCAAATGAGCATGTGTTATGTGAAAGGTGTCGCTCGTAGTGAAAAGTCTACAGAGAATCATCTCCCTTCAGATCAACGGAGCATTTTAATGTCTTTCGGCACATTCTTTGGATTTTACGGCCTACAATATGTTTTGGTTCACTCTCACCATTCCCGTCAGCTGTTTTTAGCCAAAGAAGCTCTGATAATCCCACTGTACACAACCTACTCAGTACCAAAGAACTGACGGACACAATTAGCAACTAGCTGGTGAACATAGTGGAGCATTTAGCAGCTGAAGATTCTTCCCTCAAGAGTTGATCGAGGCTAAATTGGAGTTAAAAATCTTGGACATACATTCTGCAGGTGGCCAGAAACATGAGTCCAAATGAATGATCATGTTGCTTTGTGTCTGTTAAATGTGTAATTAGGCAACTGTTTGCTGATAAATTTGGTCATAATATGTTCATGTAACAAGTTAATCCGTTAAAGGTCCAGTGTGTAGGATTTAGTGGTTTCTAGCGGTGAGGGTGCAGCCAATTTAATACCCCTCCGCTCACCCCTCGCTTTCCAAGCGTGTCAGACATCTACAGTGGCCTTCAGGTAATGTAAAAACGTTACGGGGGCCCTTCTAGAGCCCGAGTTTGGTTTGTCCATTCTGGGCTACTGTAGAAACATGGAGGACTCTGAAGAGGACCTGCTCCCTCTGTAGATATGAAGGGCTCATTCTAAATGAACGAAAACACAACAATTCTTTGTTTCAGTGGATTATACACAAATTAAAAATATATCTGAATATGATATTCTATTTCTGCCAACAAATCCCCCTTAATCATACATACTAATCCTTTAATGCAGGTTGAAGGTCACATTTTCACTGGGGGAAAAACAAAACAAAAAAACGTTTCCTCAGGTCCCAGCAGGAACAACCACAGATGTAAATTAATAAAATAAATGACAGCCGAACTCCTCTTGATGTGCTTCAGTTTCAGGGTCCTGGTGTTGTGCATGCTAACTCACTGTCACACAGGGACACTTGAATAGCACAGAGACATCTTTGTTCGTTGTAGTTACACCAATGACGAGACCAAATATTGTCCAAACTCACGTGAGACAGTGGAACAGCTGAATTAATATGGCCTAAACACTTGTACTTGCTTTAGCCCCGCCCCTCCTCTCTCTCTCCTCCCCCCGCCCTTCCCCCCTCCTCTCTCCCCCCTCCCTCCTCCAATCTGTCCCCGTGCGTGTCCCACTAAAGCGATTTCAGCGCATGCAGGCAGGGACTCGTCCCTACGGCGGCGGATGGCAACATGGCGACAGAGGTAAGACTGTCATATTATCTCTTTTCATTTCCTGCCGAGGTTTAGTTTACCAGCAAACTCCCAATTGTGTGACCGCTGAAATAGAACAGGTGCCGTGAACGTGGCCAACGAGGGCATCGTCGGCTGCACACGGTGAAACTGTGCCACAGTGTGCGCCTCACTTCGGCCACTACTGACGGCGGTGTGTGTCCTACATTATCTGGACAGTTTCGTCCGAGCCGAGGTCTGGTCGTTTTGTCTCTCCTGTAAAACGTGTTCTGGCGTTTTTTTTTTTTTTAGTTTTTTTTTTTTTTGAAGAGGAAAGCAATAAGGAGGGAATGTGAAAGTCAGCTGTGCTCCATGGAAACTGAAATGGGGCAGAAAAAGCGGATCACCTCCCAGCGATGTTAAGCTGTTTTGGTGTTTTTGTCTTGTTGAGACGCCCTGTTAATCCACACACACACACACACACGCACACACACTCTGAGTCGTTCAGCACCATGGACAGAAGCCGCCCTGACCTTCCTCACTGCTTTTTGCATTGCATCTGTGCTTTCAGAAAAAAAAAAAGAGAGAATGATGCTGAAAACACTTTTTATTTATTTTTTTAATCCAACATACACCTTGTTGCAATAAACATTCCCTGCATAAACACAAGAGTTTGGACGGCCTTTTATCAGTCTGCCTCATCTCTTGTTCCGGCTGATCGATCTGTTGTGAGCTGTAGTGAAATGCTGTCCCGTCTACTGGGAGCTTTACTCCCCGTGTGTCCAATGCTGGGCTCTGCTCCAACAGACAACAAGGCAGAAATGAGTGCAGACACTGAGCCGTAAAGTGATTGATCACATCTCGTCTGCTTCTCGTCTATCATCCTACACTCCCGAACTGGCCACTGTTGGTACACATTGCGTGTGGACAGGTGCACAGAGAGATGGAGCTCTCTCTGGGGACTCATTAGAGACATACTGTTTAAAACTTCACTATATTTGTCTGTGTGTGATGTATCCTCCTCAGTTCCACAATCTGCAGGAGTTGAGGCACAGTGCATCTCTGGCTAATAAAGTCTTCATCCAGAGAGACTACAGCGAAGGAACCACCTGCAGGTTTCAGACCAAGTTCCCCTCTGAGCTGGAGAGCAGGGTGAGGAAACCTGTGACTTTAGCTTAAAAAACAAAAAAAGTTTTTATGTTGGGTTGTCTTTTTATCCTAGCCCTCCAATCCAACCATACATATATGTGTAGCTATCATAGTACTATAGTTATACTGTAATGCTTTACTTTATATATATATATATATATATATATATATATATATATACATATACATTTATATTTATAATTAATGCCACCAATGTGTTGTGTACGGAAGCCCATTTCCGCCAGTGTAGTGAAAATAAAAGATCTTGTAAGTCATCATTATTTGGCGATACTAAGTCATTATTTTGATATTAATGACTTATAGGACGTTTTTCATCAAGGCTTCATCTTATTATTTTTCTTTTACTGGTGGAAATGGTCTTCCGTCGTTGTGTGGACTGACATGGAGATATTTGCGAATTAAAACAGCCTTTCTCTTACAAAATGTTTTGAATGTAATTTTTCCTCCATGTCAGAAGGGATAACAGTTGCTGTTCTCAAAGCAATATATGCTAATTATCGTATTTCAATCAATCAATCCATTTTATTTGTCATATGAAATCGTACTTATCTCTACTGTCACTATCAAATAAGGGCGAAATGCCCCCCAAAAATGATCCTACCAATTCTAACCCCGCTACTCATGACTCTGCGCGTGTCTACAGATTGAGCGGAAACTGTTTGAGGACACTGTGAAGACGCTGAATAATTACTACGCAGAGGCAGAAAAGATAGGAGGCCAGTCCTACCTGGAGGGATGTCTGGCCTGTTCTACAGCTTATCTCATCTTCCTCTGCATGGAGACGCGCTATGAGAAGGTCAGACTGCCGATGTTAAACTTGGTGCTTTTTAATGGTCTAGGACTGTGATTAAAGCAACAGTTTGGATGTTTTGAAGTTAGGTTGTATGAGGCACTTATCCATAGTCGGTGTATTACTTACAGTAGATGGCAGTTTGGATAAACAGACAGGAGTTACTGCATCGGAGCAAAGCAATGTACTGCTGTAGACGGGGGCGCCAGCAAAACATGTTTTAGCCACCGGAAAAAACATTATATCAGTTTAAGTGTACGCTATATTTAGAATATTTTCATCGCTTTACCTTGCCAACAGAGTCTTTTCTGGCTCCATTGGGGGAAAAAAACAGTAATTTTACTCGCAGAACATGGGAGTTGCTGTTCCTTGATCAGTATGTTTGGATTGTGTTATTGTGTGACTTTGGTGTTTTTAAATTGTTAGTTTGGATTCACCAAAGTCACACAATAACACAAACAAACAGTCGACCAGCAACTCCAGTGTTCTGCGAGGTAAAATGACTGTTTTTGTCAATGGAGTCTGGTGGCTTTGGCGAGAGCATAGATTGTTATAATGGCTTCAGTTCCCAATCGGAAAGAGCTGTCTCATGGCTCGGTAAAGCGGTAAAAATATTCAAAATATAGTGTAAACTTGAGATGGCTAAAATATATTTAGCTGTTGCCCCATCCACAGCAGTACATTGCTTTGCTTCAGTGCTTGTAATCCTGACTGTAGATAAGTACCTCATACAACCCCACTTCAAAAAAATCCAAACTATCCCTTTAACATGTCTGGGATTCCACTTAATTTCTCATGTTTGTGTGTCTGTGTGTTAGGTGTTGAAGAAGATAGCCAAGTACATTCAGGAGCAGAATGAGAAGATCTTTGCTCCCAGAGGGCTGCTCATCACAGACCCTATAGAAAGGGGAATGCGAGTCGTATCCTTACTCAATTTTTGGTGCATGTGCACAAAATGATTTATGCTTCCTCCACACTCTCCAAAGCAAATTCTTGGTCCCTAACTCTCCCACCTTTTCAGATAGAGATTTCCATCTATGAAGACCGGGGCTCCAGTGGCTCCAGCTCGGGGAGCAGCTCGGTGTCTGGCAGCACCGCTCGATGACTTCCTGATCAACCGCGTCCCCCTGATCACTCGCAGCCCTGGAGGAGAACTTAGGACAATGATGCTACTCCTGATCCAACACTTAGCCCATAACATCCCAAAGCTCACACAAAGGATTCACCGGTGTTTAAGCTTTTTATAACACGCACTGTAGTGATTGGTTGCAAAGCAACGTGCATGCGCCGACACAGTCCTGTTACTGTACGATGCAATGTCTCAGTGAAAAGAAGAAAAATAAATAGTTAATAATACTTTGTGTGATAGTACCATTACCTTGCTTCCCGTCCTCTTTGAAGGAAGTGTTGAGGCAGGAGTGAAGACCACAAGCCTCAGCAAACCTCATACCTCAGCCACCACCGCTGCACCACACTGGACCAAACTGGAGTGAACTCCACCATCAACCCTGCACACCAGACACTGGCTTTAAAGAAAACGTTATCTATACCTCTGGCTGAGTTTCCATATTTTTTGCAAAAGTAGGATGTACAAATATTTGAAACATCACCCAGATAAACTGTACAAAAAACCTCCTTCACCTGTGATGTAAATCATGCTGTCTGGTAGCAGATGAATGTCATTCAGCCCGTCCATGTATTTTATGTAGCAGATCTTCCATATTTCTCACATGAAGCCTATATTTTCTTTGTCAGACACACAAACAGACAGGCGCACATATCTCAGTACTAACCTCTTGGTTTCAATGAGTGAGACTATTCCTAAATTTTGATTATGCAAAGACATACTGTGCATTAAATGCATTAGTAAGTAGACAAAGGATGGGTCAAAAAGTCTTCCGGATTCTTACTTGTAGTGTTTTAAAATACACCAACCCTTCCTTGATTTCTAAACAAACTTCCAAAGATCCATAACTGCCAAAAACTGGCTCACAAATGTGAATGTGTCTTTTATTTTGGTGACATTTTGTGCAAGAACAAACTTTCGTACTGCTTGTTGTTTGATACATGTGGCAATGAGGTATATATGACTGGCATCAAATAAACACTGTTTCATCACAGCTGCACATCTTTCTTTGTTATTGAAAAAAAAATTCAAAAATAACGGCCTTGCTCCAATTAGGTGTGCCAGTCGTAACCCAGCATGCACCACAGCAGGGCTCTGCAACTGTCATTACTAAAGCTGCATTAATAAACATTTTTATATTAATAACAGATCAAACTCAGATCATTTTCACCCGACTGCAGTTCCCCTCAGCTCTCCAAGCTTTTAGCGTCTTTTAGCTTTTTTTGGTTTCACGCAGCTTTACTATTTTGTTTAAGTCTTACTTCTCTCATCAGTGGCGGCAGCGGTTTTCAGCAAAATAGCTCCGATAAACCCACTGTGCACTACCCGTCCAGCATTGTTAGCAACTAGCTGGAGCCAGATATTTAGGTGACAAAAACCTAGCTAAAATTAGAGTAAATATTTGAGTCAAATGTATCATGTTGCTAGAAACAGCAACAACACAACTGTTTGCTAACCACCTAAGCATCTTAGCAACAATTTTGTTGGGTGACATTATATCAATGTTGTGTTTACGGCTCGTTTGCTGCCCCCAAATGGCCCGAAAAAAATCCAAAAACAATGAAAATTCTTGATGAATTGAAGAAAATCTACTAAAACTATATCAAAACATCGGGATATTTTGATATAGTTTTACTGGATAGTTTTTCTACACAACTCGTGCAGTATAATCCTAGTTTCATTTATCCAGTCATATGCTCTCTACTTCCCAAAAACTAAAACCTTATCAAATATTGTTTTAAATTATAAGGTTTTACCAAAAAAGCACGTGTTTGAGAAGTAGTGAGCAAAACTTCAATTCATCGAGACTTTTCATCAAGAAGCATGCGAGAAAAGCAAAGTTTCTTTCAAGAATTCAAGGTAACGCAGGCTGAGTAATTGATATACAAATGATCGTTTTGTGGGTGAAGTATTCCTTTAATGTTGTCAAGTACACCTGTGTTTGACACATCAATAGTGCTTTCTCACACTTCATTTAAAGTTTGATATCCCTTTTTGTCATCTTGACTGGGCAGGATTTCATTTAACTATTGACTATACGGTAATTTACTAGAAAATAGGTACAAGGGTATTTATTATTTATTTCATGCACAATATGACTCTCTCACAAACGATAGTGGGACATGTCACAGTAGGAAAAGCACAGGTGTGAAATGAATGATGGCTGAATTGGCTCAGTGTTATTACCTGTGTCTGCTGTAGATAAGGCCTATAGTACATATCACTGATAATGGTTTTAACTTACTACATGCACTAAAAAACAATCGACGTTACATTTCAGATTAAAAACAACTTGCTAATTTGATGTTGTGACAGGCTTTGGTCAGGAATTTCCTCATTTTGCATGCAGGGTTGACTGGAAACGTGACACTGCAGCTGCCTCAGCTGAGTAAAGGGCATGATAATGACCCCAGTTTTTCAATCTTCACTTTCAACATGTAGGGACGTCTGCAGCTCACCAGAGCAGACAGGAAATGTCCAGACTACAGATATACAGATACTAGGGTATGCACTCTGATAAAAACAGACCCGCTGTTACTGCATGTCACAGGAAGTCCTTCAGCAAATGCTTAGCCCAGGCTGTCTTACTGCATCAACTACCATCCCATGAGATCCACGAGTGCAGAGAGCACCACGACACACTGTAGTAAAACTGTCTTAAAACAGGAGGCTTCAAATGGGGAGACAGAGCCTGAGCAGATGCCATAGCAAAATGGAGCCAATGCTGCATGAGAGGATGGACAGAGTAGGGGAGAAGAAGAAAACATGGTGGAGGAAAACAAGGAAAAACAGACATCAGATTAAGACAACACAGCACGAATGCTTGAAACATGACAGAGATGGCGAGACGGGAAAAAGGCAGAAGAGAAGCGCAAACACTAGAGAATACAGGAATATCTTTACTTGGTACAGAAGGCTAAACCTTTGTGATTACTCCACCTAGTCTGTGTCCGCCAGAGTTCATGTTTTTGTTCTTACTTGTTCATTTTCAGATGGCTGCAGGTCTTAGTGAAAACCCAGTGCGTCTTCTAACACGTCGCTCGCACTGTTTGCGTTTGCTGCTGCCGTCAAAGTTTATAGAGTGACGAGGTTGTTTATGTGAGACTAAATGGGGGAATTATGCCTGTGCACCCGTGAAATAATAATCTTACCATCATGATGTGTAGCAGTTTATTTAGGGAGTTTCCATGACCATAAAAAAGAACAAGAACAACCTTGTGAAGGAAATTCCTAACGAGCAGAGTACTGGAAACCAAAGGAAGCTGCAGGAGACCGAAGTGATGTCTTACGTACGCTGGAGGTTTATTAGATCTTGTACAAGGAGAACAGATCATGAACAGTACAAGCGAATACAGAGATGCAGTCACATTGTGTGCCACCATCCATTCTGCCAACCAGCCACTTTCTCCCTCCATATGCATCTTAAACAAGGCCTTCCATCAATAGTTTACCTGAAGATGGATCACCTAGATGACTCCTCAAATCCTAGTCAACACATTCTAAGTAAGACAATCATAACATCTCCCTGACCCCACCAGTCTGAATACTCTGGGCCCACGTCACTCCTTATCTCCGCAGCTGTGCTTTCTCCGGTCCGGGGAGTCAACCAGGGTGAGCTAAAGATTGTTCTGGGAGCAGCCCGACCTGGGAAGGTACATTCTGTAGGCTGACCTTTGACCTGAAGACGTATTTTTTTGCCCTCAGAAAGACACTCTCAGTCTCCAAACATGTACAGAGACTGAGGTTTGACCATACCGACATATGTATACTAAGAATAGCTATATAACCTGGTGCAGCTTTTGGACAAGATCCAAAATTCCTGAACAAACCTAGCAGTAGCAGTTAACGGTTAAAAAGAAAAATGTTAGAACTACTTATAGAGTAAAGAAAACCACAAGGCCCCTATCCCAAAGTGCAGACAAGAGGAAAATTATTTTTAAACCATGCTTCCTGTAACATTATTGTATTTTCTACAGAATTTTTGTTTTATTACGTTTCATGCGATTGTCCTCACAGACCTGTAGAAACAAAAACATTAAAGAAAGTTCAATTAAAAATAAATAAATAAATAATGATTTTAAATGGTGCTATTCATCTTCAAGGCACTTTATTTAAACAACTGATTAAATTGTTTTCTTCTTACCTGAACAGCGGCCATTCTTGACAGTAAAGCCTTTGCCACACTAAACAAGAAGAAGAAAGAAATTCATTGGTGTTCAAAACAAATAAGTTTATTCATTTAGAATTTGCAGACAAAGGGACTGAAAATGATTTGAAAAAACGGGAGACTTTGTGTTGTCTGCTGTTTTTATTTTGTTGTAACACTGCTTCCAATTGGACTGAACTTGACAGTGAGAGAAAAAAGACAAGAGACTGACTGTGGTGATTTGGAAAATTACCTGGAACATAAAATTACCTGGAACATAAAATTGCCTGGAACATAAAATTGCCTGGAACATTACCCCTGGTCATAATTCATGCTGTGGATCCGTTCTGCGTACCTGCGTGTCATTAGCGAGCAGAGCCGTTTCCCCTTCTTTGGGATAAGCTACTTCCACCACTGAGTTCATTTCACCAGGCTGAAGGGTTCGAGTGAGGGAGCTGCCGTCTGGCCAGGAGACCTCCAGCACCGTCACCTCAGCAGTTCCTGGGAGTCAAAAATAAAATCACTGAGCAGGACACAAGAGGAAAAAAAAACTTTCAAAAAGTAACATAATTTTATGTTAGGAGAATACGATATATGTTGAAGGAATATTTGAAAATAAATGTTGTTCTCTTGCTGAGAGTTAGATGAGAGGATTGATGCCACTCTCTCATGTCTGCACGTCAAGCATAAAGCTACAACCAGGAGGCCATTAGCTTAGCTTAGCATAAAGAGTGGAAGCAGGGGAAACAGCCAGCTTGGCTCTGTCCATAGTGAGAAAACACGGCTAATGTGACTTAACAGACTCCTGTCATCTCGAGGTTGCCAGGTAACAAGCACAGAAGGGCGACGGCCAGCAAGTAACTCCCTATAAAACTACAGATTCTTGTTTCTGTTTTTATACGGAATAAACAAACAAAATACATGTGAAATAATGAACTTAAGGGCTACAGGTAGGTGCATTTTTTTTTACTCCAGAGAGAACCGGGCCAGGCATGCACCGGATCGGGTACCACGTAACCTGCAAAAAAGTTGTGTAACAGGTAAAAAAATCTATATTTATATAAATTCTCTGGTACAGGCACGGGTAAAAATTAACTAATTGTGGTGCAGGCAGCTGGTCGGAACAAAAATATATCTTTTCTTTCTGGAGAAATCAGAAATTAAAATGATTGTGCACTGTTTTAAACATTCAATTTGCTGGTCACGGGGTCAGTTTCCGTACTGAGATTTGCGTGAGAGGGTTTGCAAAACTTTACCCGTGCAGGACTCTGACCCAGGCTCCCTGTTTCTACTTGCTTCCAGTCTTCATGCTAAGCTAATCTGATATCTTCCCATGTAGCTCTCAGCAAGGAAGCTGTACTAAAGAAAACATGTGTAGATTAGGTTGAACACATACAATAGAAATAACTGAGGTATACAGTATATGTTGCAACGTCCCATTTTCGTTCCGTGTGTAAGGAAGTTACCTAAACCAAAGTGTGCGACAGGCTCCATCTCACACAGGTACCCTGAGCCTCCGTCAATGATGCGTGTGTGAGCTCCACTCTGACTGGTGAAGGCTGTCACCTTGGCTCCCCGAGCAAAAGAGCCAAACTGGGTGCGAGGGATGACCCGCAGCCAGTTGTTGGACGAGCCCTGATGAGGTTTGACAGTTCAGGTTGTGGATCTTTAGGGCTCCGTTACTATAAACACACACACAAACACAGATACACACCTGTGTGACCTTGAAGACAGAGATTGCTTGCTGGGCACTCTCTCCATGTGCCAGCAGCAGGTCCAGCTGTCCGTCCCCATCTAAGTCTGTCACGGTGCCACCTGTCCAACACAAACAGAGCTTTTACTGCGCTGACCTACATAACAACTTCACTGTGGCGCGCGTCTGACAGCTGTGCCTCTGTCAATCTCATCCACACAGAGAGGTAGCAGAGGTGTCACATATTCACTTCAGGTTATAACATCTTGAGAGTAAAACGGATGAAAATATGTTGTCCAATGTCCCCTGTTCTGAGGGCTAGCTGACCTGTTCCTCGGCCCTGCGGCTCTGCAGCGTCTCCCACATTAAGCTCCTGGATCAAAGGGTCTGCATCAGCTCTCCTTGAAACCCTGCAAACAAACGCACATAAATCCCAATACATCCAGTTTGTGTTTTACTGCCAGTTGTTTTTTGTTTTTTTTAATAGTGTGATGCTTCTTATTGGACTTTGGGTTAACATCATAATTAAAGAGTTACCTGAACAGCCTGTTCGGGGCGTTGCCTCTATAAGCAATGTTGTTGAAAAACACCTCCAGCTCCTTGTCATTGTCAAAGTCGGCAACGATGACTGTGCGAATAGGCGAAGGCGCTGCAAATCCTCCGGTGGCTATGTTCTGCACAAGAGAACACCGTCAAGTCTCGCGCTATCAAACTCGCTTCATCTTTTTCCGCCAATACCCTGTTCTCCTTCCTTACCCGGAATTTAGAGTCGCTGCCCTGCAGGAAAAGTTTGTGTGGGCCGTTCCAGTTGCCATAGACGATGTCTGTCTTTCCGTCGCCATTGAAGTCAGCTAGTGCTACTCCTCTGCCATGCTGGTACCGGTCCTCCACACCTTCACAAGTTCACACAATGTTGAAAATACTACACTGGATTTGGATAGGAATCCTTTTTAAAGCCCCAATGTGTAGGATTTGAAAATTCTCTACATTGGCGACTGATGGTGGTAGTATCGTATAGTAATGCATTATGGTGCATTTTCAGTGTAATAACCCCAATATTCCAATTTCAATTACCTCCCTGGTCTCATTTATTCAAAACCCTTAAAGAAGAAACAGCCATGTTGAAGGCTCTGTGGGCCTGTACTTAGGCACAGCGGTGCTTTGAGTTAGCCATCCCCATGCTAACATGCTGATTGTTAAACACAACAGTACTGTACTAAAAGGCTACATTTGATTAAAAGTATATCTACTCCTGACTATATCTGCTTCTTCCCCTCCTGTTTAATTCTCACCTGCTTGTGTGGCCATATCAACAAAAGTCCCGTCTCCATTATTCTTGAACAGGAAGTTTGGTCCGTTCTCGTTGTCACAGAACACGTCCGACTTCGAATGGCTGAGGATTGGTCCGACCACCACACCGCGCCCACCTGCACAACATGCAAAGTGGAATGCTGCAGCTGATTGAGCACATTGCTAAACATCACAGACTTCACCTCTCCGGCGTGACTCCTCCTGACCTGTGAACTTGTTGACCCCAGCCTCGGCAGCCACGTCAGACAGGGCGATGATGCCCTTGGAGACATCACTGGCATTCTCGTCCATTTCTAAAAGAGCGTGGGGGCCGACGTTGCCACTGGCGTAGTTGGCCACGTAGACTGCGTAACGACCTGTTCCCTGCAGAGAAACAAAGTAAAGGGTTTTTTGGAAGGAATTGTGAATCATTGAGAAAACGGCAGAAGAAAAAAAAAAAGCAAATAGAGATCAAATTGTGGGACTTTGTAAATAGGTTTACTGACCTTTCTGTCTACACATGCAACCGAACGTCCTGCCATGCGATTGGCGACACCACGACGCACATTGAGCTCGTCCCCAAGAAGATCTTCAAAGCGGCCATTTCGAAATTTGAACAGCTTATCTGAATAAGTTGCCTGTCCTGCATCAAAAAATAAAAAAGAGTCAGTTATCTGACCTGCTGGGTATATGTTGAAGACATATCATAAGATTGCAATATTTACCAGAGTAGGCATTGTTTGTGTTGAGGAAGTAGATCTCCTCACGTCCATCACCATCCACGTCACAGGCAGTAACTCCAATAGCATTTCCTGCAAGGTCCCTCAGGGCGTAGTACGGAGAGTTGCTGTCATCAATAGCAATGTTTACCAGCCTACTTAGAGTGTGATTGTACTTCAACACCAGGTTGGGCCCATTGTACCTGAGGGAAAACATCACACACAAATTTGTCTTGTACATACATGAATGTCAATGCAGTGTAATGAACACATGAAATAGCTTTTCACACTCACCCTGCCACAATCACTTCCAGGTCGCCATCACCATCCACGTCTGTTACAGCCATTCCATAGTTGAGTTGTGTGGGATTGTGCAGAGTGTCAGGTGGAAGCATTGTATTTGTTACAACCTGAAGCATGGGCTCAGAGCTCTGGGCGTGGGACTGATGCCAGACTCCGACCAGGAGGAGCAACAGACCTGAACCCCACATCACTGCAACTGGAACACAGAGCAGGGCTGGGTTATGCATTTCAATTCATCATGCATGCAGATGATGCACAAGTCTTTTGTATAAAGCAGCACAGACATAATGATGATGAGCACATGTATTGTATAGGAGGTACTGTGCATGAGTTAGGGCTGAATGATTTGCAAGAAATATCTAATTGCTAGTATTTTGACTGATTTTGCAATTGTGATGCGATTCACAATATTGGAGGGAGTGAAGAATATATTAAAAATGATCATGGTGGGATTTTTTGCGAGGATCGGTATCAATCAAAGATTTTTTTTGATGTCTGTATAATACGATTTGTAGGCCGGGACATCTCTGCATCACCACAATACTTAATTCAGAATGGTATTTTAACACATATTTTGCCTTTAACAAATATTGCGCCTCCTGCGATTTGGATATCGCACTAGTCCATATTGCAATTTCGATAAAATTCTGATTAATTGTTCAGCCCTAGCATGAGTAACATGTATTTACAGGGGAATTCAACAAATTGTACACATCAATGTTACACATCAAAGTGTAAAAAAAAGTCCCAATTATCTGAGAGTCCCTCAAAACAATATAAATCAGTTGAAAGGCACAATAGAAGATAGATGTAGGATGAGATGGTTCTCTGCAAATCCACCAGTTAACACCACTATTATGAGAAAGTAATCACCATACATTTGAAAATGAATAATCTCTAGCATCTCTAGATGCTTGCATACCATCCATAAAATCAACATTTTTGCAACTGCAGTACAGTATCTACACACAGATATATTAACGCTCTATTACTCAAGATTTCTTGATTGATTGTTGTTAAAAATGATGCACGATAACATCCTACAGGATTGCCTTGCTTGTTCCTGAACAGAGTGGCGTGCAGGATGTTGTCTTACCTGCTCTATCCGTGTAGAGAGATGGAGATGATCTGACTTCGCTGCAGCGAAGTGAGTGCATTCAGCGGTGTTTATTATATAATTTCTAAAAGAGCAAATCCCTACCATAAACAATTTCTGCTTTTAAAACTTACGAAACAGCTTGTGTAACATGTAGAATATTGGCCAATCACCGAAGACTTGTCTGCCTCGAATATTGACCAATGGCTTTTCTGTATTCCTGTGCTTGTATAGATGGGGGGCGGAAGATCTGCTATATTTGTAGGCACTGCTAAACTAATACATTACTGTGACGGTACAGAGAGAATACGATCAAGCTTTGGCACATTATAAATTCCTGCTGGAGTCGAAATCCTCATATATAAAGATGATACATTTTCTGATCAAAAACAAATACGACAATAAACATACGTGCTCGCCGTCCAGAGCGCATCGACAGCGCCACATTAGAACACTATCTCCCAGAATGCATTGCGTTGTCCGACGCGTGCGTCAGTGGTGCGACGAAAATCTGTAGTTAAACAAACCAAACACGGGTAAGCCGACAGAGCAACACTTCTGATGATAATTCTGTTTAGTAATGGTTTTTAATGAAAATAAATGAACATAATAACATTGCAACGTATGCTGATATTAACTGTATGTTTGTGTCCAAATATTACAACCTCAGCGAGTTGAAGTTTAGTTAGCTACATTGGTAAGCTAACTAGCTAATAGCATTGCCACGGTTTAAATGCGTTTAGCTTAATTTTGGACAGTTCTCCCGGAGGAATTGTCTAGTTCAAGTAGTTAGGATAAAATGTGTTTCATATTGTAATCAAACGCATTCAAGTCTCGTTTAGAAATCTGTTAACAGTTAAGCCAGATTTTGTGCGTTAGCCTGTATCACGTATTTTCACTGCATTGCCTCTTCTCCTCTTTCCTTTCTCCTATGATCCAGGTGTTTTAACATAATTCAATAATGGAGTTGGAACAGGCAAAAGAAGACTCCAGTTCTCCAGCCCAGCCAACACCCACACCTCCCTCTCAGTCAAAGAAGCCGGGTCAGGCTCTGTACGTCCCCAAGCAACGACTCCCTGGCTCCAAAGATAAAGCTCAGACTGCGGGAGAAGTAAAACCAAGACCCAGGCCCCGCTACACAGACAAGGCACGGAAAAACGCCAAGAACAAGAAGGACAAGGCTGGAGCAGCAGATAAGGGAGCGGCTGTTGGAGGAGAAGATGGAGGGGAGATACAGAATGGTGATCCCGATGTGAAGGAAGGGCACTTACAGGATACAGATGTGCAGCTTAATGGGCAGCCTGACTCGACCAATGTGGAGGCAGATCTTGCCTCACGGCTGGAAGCAGCAGCCCTTGAAGAAGAAGAAGAGGAAGAAGAAGAAGGGGAAGAGGAGAGTTGGGACACCTTGTTCAATGATGATGGAGATTGTCTGGAGCCGCACCTACTTGAAGAGGTGAGAGCTTGGGCTGGGTGATATAAAATAAAATTAAAAAAAAGTCACAATAACCGGAAGAACCTTTCCCCAAAATTCCCACACACTCATTTGACAGTTTATCCAGCTCAAACGCATGCAGTTAAATAAGTGTTCTTATAATACACCTAGCACTTAGAACACAGTAGAAAAGCTTATCCCCTTGTCATTTTCCTGCTCTCCCACCTGTTCTCATCCACTGTCACTCTTCTCACTTCTTTCCTGTCCAGCTGGCTGTGAAGGAAGGTAGGAAGAAGAAGTCAGTCCAGGAGGCCAGGTTTGATTACGACAACATGGACCGAGATGACGATGAAGACATCGACCTCACGGAGGACGAACTTGCTCACATTGTAGAGATCTACGACTTCCCTGCAGAGTTTAAGACGGAGGATCTTCTCAAGTTATTTCAGTGTTACCAGTATGTATCATTTAATATTTTGCTGCATTTTCAAGGGAACATTTGGCACCTTAAATGTGGATGTTCAATCAGTGTTGATAGTAAATATAGTCCATTGAAGCAATAAATTCCTCAACAACTACTATAGCTTCACGCTTAGTTTCTACCTTTCAAAATAATAGCTCAACTCAAATTCACTCAGCAAAACAGCTTACAATAGCGTTAGGTGACAAAAATACACAAAGATCATCTGCCCACTGAGCCCTGCCGGTCTTGGTTGTCTTTAAATTCCAGTTTATATTCGGGCTCCTGAAGAAGGTCTCCAGCACACCATTGGTGTATGTGGCTCAAATAAATACGGCTGAATATCCAACCAAGGCTCTTTCTCAGTGACATCTAGAGCGCGACCCCTGGCTCCCCAGAGAAATCCAAGCTGAAATAGTTTGTCATTCTGCCTGGCTTCCAACTACGCCACTGTCACGTCAAATAAATAACAATATAGAACATTATTTGTATAGCACCTTTCATACAAGACATGAAGCTCAAAGTGCTAATACAAGAAATGCTTTGAGTTGACATTTACCATCAAAACTGATTACACATCCACATAAAAAGTAAGTAAGTACTCTTTTAAGATCAACATTGGAATCCTGAAGCTCTATAGTGAACTCAGTGAATGTGGCATCCCTGGTATATGTACATATGTGTATTGCATTTGAGAGCCATACGTCTCTGAGGCATCAGTTTTTATCTTCCTTTTGGTTTTTGTTACAGTCTCTGCACTTCTGTTGTGTGACTATTCACGTGCTGTGTTTTTCAGAGAGAGAGGTTTTGACATCAAATGGATTGATGAGTCAAACGCCCTGGGCCTCTTCTCAAGCCCCATAGCAGGTTAGTGGAGCGCTGCGTCACATGAAAGATGATTGTCCAAACAAAAACATTATCATCTGCAGTAAATCTCATTGTTGTGACACTTTTCCCAATCGGAGGAAACGTGTTTAATAAAGAGGATCAGTGGACCCTGATGGAAAAACTCAACATTATGAACATTAATTAATTAGGTGTTAACTGCTGAGCTTATATATGATGTTGTGAGTTTTAAGAGGAAACATGGTTCAATCTTTTTTTTATTTTTTTGACATCATCTGACAGATGTGCTTATTACTTGTGGAATGTGTTTCTCCTTAATTTTCAGCTCGTGAAGCATTAAGAACCAAACATCCACTGATGAAGTTGCGACCACTCTCCAAATCCTCCCCCGCCACGAAGGCCAAAGCTCGTAGCTGCTCAGGTACAAATACGGCCGCGAGCCTCGCCGGTTCTTTGTCAGTTTGTCTTCTGTCGCACACATATTTAGATAGACCTCGGTATTCTTTTTTTCTTCCCATCCTCAGACTACCTCCTGCCTGCTAAAGAGAGACCTGAGACGAGTGCAGCACTGGCTCGCAGGCTTGTGATCGGTGCCCTCGGTGTAAAGAGCAACCTGACGAATGAGAAGCGCGAGGCAGAGAGGAAGAAACTCCAGGAGGCCAGAGGTGCGTTATTACCAGATGTTATGTTCAGCTCAGGATTGAGATTCTTTATTGGAAGATGTACTGTGGTCAGCAGTACTTTTTGAAGGCCTGTTCTCTCTAGTAGCCTTAACGATCCTCAACTTCGCTAATGTGAAAAATGGGTTTAATATGCGTGAGTATCATGCAGGGTGTCAACAAGAAAGAACCTGGGTTCCCAGTCAACCTATGACTAGATAAATATTTTTAAAAAACACAACGGTCCTAGTCTTTGCATCACACGGTTTCCGCCACAAGTGGGAGCTGTTTTTATACTTTACTGAAGAAAATGGAAATTGATGCCAAGAGAAGTTGCTCTCCGTCCACTGCTGTGCACATCAGAACAAGTCTATAATCAGTACAGCAGCCATTTCCCTTCACAGATGGAACATAAGTATATAGGCACAGAAAACCATAAACGGTTGTCCACTGAAGAGTCAGGAAGTATAGAAAACTAAAAAAAAGCTTCTTTGTTCCTAGCACGGGCGCATTGCTGTGCTCTTTATGTGAGATGACAACGTCAGGACTGCATCATGTGCTGAACATTGTGTTCTTGGAGTGAATGCCACGTATGGTCGTGTTCAGAGATTAATTTACAGCCGGCTCTTCAGCCTGCCTCAGCTCTTCACTTCCCTGCATGTGGTGCAGACGGTGATACAAATTTAGATCAACAAATCACATAAGTCTTGTTTAGCGAAGAGCTTTCGCTAATTGATATGTTGAACTGTGTCTCTGTGATTTATCTTTCAGATCAAAAGCGCCTGGCAGCCAAACAGAAGGAAGATGCTTGGGAGGGGAAGTGATTGGACGGAAAACTACCGTTTTATTTTTGTTTTGTTTCAGATTCCTTGATTCAGCAGAGGCCAAAGTCTTCTCTGTTTCTTCTCCTGCTCTGTTTTTGTCAACTGGCCACTCCTTCCTACCACCACACTTCCCAGAAATGGATTCCCACCATTTTTTCCTTCTTTCCGCCACAGTCCTTCACCAACTGTTACTGAACATCTCATCATCCTCTGTCCGTTTGCCTGCAGTGTTACATCAGCCTTTATGTTCACACTTTGTCCACGCTGTGACTGTTGCCTCTGTGCCATGGCCGGGGCTTACACAAATGATGCACCTGGGTTTTCTTTCATTTCTTAACATTGTAACCACAGTCTGTGGAGAATCACGGAGTTTAATCCAATCTAATCGATCTAAGGCCTCATGTTTGTCTCAATATGACATTTTTTTTTATGTTTTTAAAGATGACCCAAGAGATTCACCTGTAAATGTGAGGGAAGCAATTTTGTTCTGTTAAAGGTCCTGTAATATTAAAGTGACAATGTGCTAGACAAAACTTTTGCTTTAACTTCTAATTATGAAGTACATCTTGAATGCACGATGTGATGGCTCTAGAATAATGACACCATCGGTGTTTAGATTGGTTCCCTAGAAAAGCCTCGCTTTCACTATGCGATTCTGTCTGCCTCCGGGTCGCGATCTCCCTTTCACAATAAAAGCCCAAGACGTATACACTGCATCACCAGCTGAGCATTGCGCAGAGGCAACTCGACAAAATAGTGTCTAACTCTACCAAATAACTTACGATAGGTATCCCAAGCAGAACAACTGGAGTATCATTAACTGGGAGAACTCTACCGGGCAAAAGAGCCCCGTTAACCAAAAGTACCAAAACCTGCCTACTTATTAATACTACCAGGCGTTTTACTCTGCCTTCATCATAGCACTGAGATCGGGGTTTCTAGTTCTTTGGGATTCTTGCGTACATCGTTAGCCAGCCTGCCAGTAGCAGCTAACGATACATAAACAAGTAGATCGGTCTTCTTGTGCATATGAAAATATGTTTTCACCGTCTCTGTTGTGTAGTTTGTTTGGTAGCTCTGAGTAAAATGGAAAGTGATCCGACAGCGGCTCCAACAATAAAACCACTTGGAAACGCTAAGTGAGTGAAAGTTGTTTCCGCTTTAAATTCAGTCATGATGATGCAGTTCATCACTTCACTCTATATGGAGAATTTGTTGAGATCGGACTGTGTGTGCGGACCCGTTAGCTCGTCTGCATAGACATTTTTTGGGAGAAAGGAAAAGCCTCCAAAGAAGCTGCTGCTGGGTAAATCCTAAAGGCGTACTTTGTGTTGAACACATTTCAACCAAATAAGCTTTTAGTTGATGGACACGTTTTGTCTTTATCTCGCTGGCCAGTTAAAAATAAGAAAAGGGTTCTTTGGTTTGTTTTTGGGAGAAAACGTGTTGAGACTGGGACTTAAGAGGAATCCTACCTCGACCATGTTTCATGTGTTCGTACAATAATTGAGGCAACATTTTTGGTGGTCTTTTAACACATTTACAATAAGTAGTATGAGGTCTGCAAGTGTCTGCACAGTGATAGATCTAGGGTCAGTTAACTTGAATTAAACTATTGAGCAGATACTGTGTTTTAGCTGCATACAAGTATTTTCGGGAAATAATTTGTTGAATAAGTGAAGTCCAACTCCAGTTTTGTTGATATGCTCCAATTGAAAAATGTAAATGATCTGTTAGTTACTTAGAACATTCTGCAACATTAGGGTTCATCATAAATCTGTCAAACTGCTTTAGATAAAAAAAAAAAAAAAATAGTGTGGTTGTCAATCTCAACATGCTGTTTTTCTTTGTTCCTGGAAACCTTTCACTAGAGAGAGACAACACTTCCTCATTCAGAGTCAGCTTTCATGATTCAGCTTCATGAAACACACACATCCAGGCTCGGGAGACTTTTCCAGCTGCCTCCTCTGAGGCTTCACCCAGCCAACCACAGAGCACGTGACACTGCGTCTCCTTCACCTCAGCCAATAATGAAGTCTTATTCTCTCGCTTGGAGAAAGAGCTGCAGCTTCATTAGTTTTACTGCAAATTATTTCAACTTTATATCAACTTCAAAAAAAAAAGTGCAGATAACTTTCTGCTGGCTGTTAGTGGATACGTCATACAACACATTGCTGGGTACATAAATGTTAGATCATTCATGTTAAAATAATTATTTTGCCTGCACTCTACCAGTACTATATATCCAAACATCAATGCAGTCCATTAGCTCTGTAAAGAACCACGTTTGTGTCACGGTTTAGATCCTTGGCTGAGGACGACTACGTGCCACGTGGCTCATAGTGGACTAATTAAAGTGCTGCAGCCTCAGAGGAGGCACCATTACAGGCTCAGTTTTTGTGTTCATTTTCTTTTTAAATCAGTAGTTCACAATGAGCATGACAAATTAACATTAATGTTATTCAAATGCAATCTTTGCAGGTATTAATCTCTTGTTTTCTTGTTGTTTTTTTACTATAATGGTTCTCTTTCCCTTTTTTCCTAAAATGTATTTGTACAGCAGAAGCATTAAGAGTGATGGTTTCATGTTTGTGCACATCACACATACTCATGCATTGTTAAGGTTGTTGGAAAGACATTTGACAGCATGTGTTTTGAGAAGGGCGTAAAGCTGGGAAAGTGAGAGCAATATTCTTTTGTTTAATGGGGAGGTATTAAAAAAAAACTGATAGCATTGTAAGTTTTTTATTCATGTCTGCTCTCACACCATTATGTAATAATGTATGTCAACTTTTTCAAGAAGTGAACATAATGAGATGTAAGGGTAAATATGCCAATTTAATTTTGTTGTGATTTTTTCTATTTACTACTTTGAACTTTAAATAGTCATATAGTTTGACAAACTCATACTCTCTATTCATTTAACTTGCACCAAAATCTCTTTAGGAGACAAAACAATAGGCACAAAATGTATTGTATGTTGATTTGTCATAACTTCTCTCTAGTGTTTAGATTGTATTGTGATATATTAAACCCTTTTCTCGTTATTACTGGTTATGCTTTTTTTCTTTCTTTTTTTAAGCAGCTGGTAAAGGTCTCAGCTGGTTGCAGTGCACACGTGACTTCCAGTGTGGAATAAAACCAAGTGTGGACAAATTTTCATAGTGACTTTGCCAGAACAGAAGTGGACCTCCCTGCCTGTGTTGTTCTTGCAGCTGAGCTACATATACAGATTGTAGCTGCTCTTTACCGTCATCGTGTGAGATCTGAGCCCTGCCTATAATCTCATGCTTTACTGTGGCTTCGCGAGGAGGTGATGTACCGCAGAGCAGCCTGCTGGGTGCCTTGCACACAATCATTAGATCAACTACACAAACACAAACCACAACTGAGCAAGTGAGAACGCTGCCCTATAACGTGCTGCTTGTCAGGGAGCAAATCAAATGTGAGGCATGGTCCAAATGAAGGAATAATCTAATGTACCACCACAATAAAGGACTAGGGTGGTGTAGGGTGGTGAGCTTTCCTTCTTGAAATTCAAAGCTTCGCTACTGAAACAGTGAAACAGGTTGAACACCACCTAAACAATAATAGTGAGAGTATTATTATTATTATTATTATTATTGCATTTAACAACATTAATCTCATACAAAGTAGAGATATATTTCTGTCTAGATAATAATGCAAATTTAAAGCAAGACTTTTCCAAACGCACTGTTCCTCAATTAAACACATTTAAGGGTTTTGTAAAAATACAGGCTTAGCATACTTGGTCTGGTAAGACCAATCCCCCAGAAAGAGCGCCAGGCTTTAAAACCAATTCTCGTAGTGGCCAAACCGTGGATTTATGACTTGCATGTCCTTCAAGTGAAGCCATTGGGCCCATAAAGACTTTCCCCCATAGACTTATATTAAAGAAACGTCTGTAAATCAGCAGATCTTTTTGTTTTTAGGTAAATCTACTCCCCTGTACAAACACTTGAATAGCCCTTATTTAAATCATTTGTTTCTCAAAGTTGTAAAGCTCACTAATAGCATAATCCAGAGTTATTTTTGTGCTGCCAATCATGTGAATAGGAACTGGGTCAACTGGGTGAAAGTAAATGCCAGTGCTTTTGATCTATGGGCCCAATAGATGCGGAAGATGTGGATATTCTAACAATTGGCTTCATGCACAACTGAGCAACTTTCATAAGAATGAACGGGGTCTCTTTAAACATCGATGGGTATGTGACCTGCAGCTTATGACAGCTAATGTTAGCCAATGTTAGCTGACTTTGGGGAAATGTTTCAGTATAATGGATCACTGATACAATTTGCTGACTTTGTGACTCAATGGCATAGCATTTTAGCTAAATGCTAGACAGCAGTTTAGCATTATTCCATAAGTGTCACTCGTAGCAGCAGTGGTAGCAAAGGCTGCTTTTAAGCAAAACTTAAATAGTCCTGCTTTAAACTTTGGACAAACGGATTAATATGTATAATAACACAAATGCTGGACATGATATGACGTGTTCGGGAACCTGTTTGTCACATTAGGATGGATCAAGATTTAGTTAATATCCACAGATGAGTGATAGTTATGGTCATGACCTTAAAGAAAACAGTTGCCAGCAAAAGCCAACAGCAGCTCCCTCCCAGTGCTGCAAATGGCACTTAAATGTCACTTAAAAAAGGGTTTCTATCACTTTCTTTATGCACTTTGCGTCTAATTTGTCCTTTTACTGATAGAAAGTGGAAATTATATCCTACTCCAACTCATAAAAGGGGAAAAATAAGACCAAAGTCAGTAACATATTTAAAGTATAGTCTATGTAGTGGGACAATGGGCAGCTGGGAGAGTTTCCACAGTGTTTGTGTGTGCTCATCAGTGGAAATGAGGTTGGAAACAACCATAAAATACGGGTTAGCTCAGGCTCCCTGGGAAAAGATGGGAAACGCAGTCATTGTTGATGCTTCAATCTTTTTTACTGTAGATCTTTTTTTATAAATCTGCTGAAGGAAGCAAAAGAGTCTACATGCTGTTGTGATCAGACTCTTAAACTTGCATAGGGCACTGAAACCTGCCTGAGCTGCTGTTAAGGGTGTCTTGTGATCTCTACTATATAGTCAGTAGACTAAGGGAATCTATTTAGCATATTCCCCAAATCTTCTGCAGAAACTGTTACATTAACCAGTATCTTTGTTCTGCATTAGAAAACTCTGTAGTCAAATAACCATTCCTCAAATAACCATAGAGTTTGTCAATGTGACGTTTATTCTTTCACTACCATTACCAAGTACTGTTAAAGGCGCAATACCGTGGAACATCTCATCTGATGTTACCGATGTTAAACAGGCAAAAAAACAAACAGGTGAAAATATTTGTCATAGTAAATTGAACAATACAAAACACAGCCACACAGGGACAAGTTTCAACTCAAAAGTACATTAAAATTCTGCATAAATTAGAGACCTAAAGAACAATATTCCAGAGAGGTAATATAAAACTGTACATGACAATACATTTGCAATACATTACAATATTTATTCAAATAAAGCAAAATAGCACCATGAAAAAAAAAAAAAAAAAATTCTCATTCAAACCAAAAACCACACAGTTGTAACAGTAAATACTGCGTTAGTAATGTGAACAGTGAAAGCACAGGAAGCATGTACAGAATTTGGCAGACAGTCTGTTACCTGGGTTGATATTATATAGAGGACAGCCTGGTGGTGTACTGTCAAAGTAAAGGACGTGTTGTTCTCGTATGCCTTCATGTCATTACTTTCTTAACTGTGGTTAAGTTTTGATCAAGGGAAATAAATTTGTTACAAAATTCAACACATGTTTTTAAAATTGTGAACTACTCTACGTTTTGTCATGGTGACATGATGCTTGTGATGGCCTTCTTTGGTCTTTTTCTACCTTTTTGTCTTTTCCTCTTCCTACATTTCTCCTTTAATCTCTCTGACTTTCTAACAGAAACAGTCACTGCTGATGACAATCAGTCACAGGATCCTAATTGGTCTATTTTGCATGACGTCTCTCCCATACCATTCCGGTTTCCCACCCTCCTCTCTCTGACCCTCGTCTTTCTAATAACTGGCATTCAACCTCCTTCCCCTGACAAGTTGAGGTGTGGTGAGAAGTTGTACAGTTGTTCTGTCCTTAAATATGCTTGTTCCTCAATTCACAGGAAGTTGTTGGAGATCTGACGTTGATGGTCAAACAAGTCCTCCACGTCGGCGCTGTAAGCATCGGCTGATAAAAACAGACAGAGAAGAGAAGTGGAGTACAAGGCAACACATATGGGAAGTATTGAGATGTGAAATGAGATCATTTATGTTACACCGTACCTGCATGGCATCCAAACATGTAAACTCGTGCTCCATCGTACTTGCACCGACAACGCATCACGTTGTTCTGGAAATCAGACTCAGCCATGTCTAAGGAAGGGTTAACCTCCACCTATAAAAGATAATAGACTAGAGGTAAGATGCTGCAAGATTCCAGTCAGTCACCCTCTTCACAGTAAATGTATGTACATTGCAACATGCGATATGCATTCGAACCACTCGCACTAGCAGTTATAGCATCCCAGAAGCTTTGTATTTCCCAGTATGCAGATGATATTTTGTTATATTTGTTGAAAGTCTCTTTTAAGCATATACATTTTGATAAATGGCAAATATATTACCACGCCTCAATTTTTTTTTTCTTAGGAAAGTAATTTGGAGTGGAACATAATTTGATCTAACCTAAACTTTACAAATAAATATGTAGATGATTAACTGATTAACTTCAAGGTTAATCACTTATTTTACACCATATAAACGCTATAAAATAGTTTTGACCTCTGCCTAATTCCCATTCTACCGTGATAATATCTATGTTTTGGGAGTGTCTCTTTTTTTTGTGGAAATGTGTTTATTCCACGTTGAAGGATTTACTATGATGTGACTGTGATCCAGACACGACTATGTGTCTCCTAAAAAATCAGTTTGGCATTTTTGGAAATTTGCTTATTTGCTCTCTGAAGAAGATCAATATCAATCTCATGTCTGTATGTTAAATATTGTAAAATATTAGAAGACGGTAAACTTAGCTTAAAGACTGATTGCCTGACTATTAAGTCTAGATCAGGAACACTGCAAGTGTGCAAGTGTGAATTAATTTTAATGAAGTAAAGGAACGAGTGAGAAAGTAACACTTTACTTCAGACAGTTTTTTTTGTTTTCCACGTGGCCAACTGAGAGCCACAGGATTATTGTTCTCATCTTTTCTATATGGCTCATGATGTATAAATTAGGGGTTCAAGTGATACATGACATCACTTTCCATCACTTTGTTATCTTCATGCAGGGAAAAAAGGGCCAGAGATGCAGATGACAGTTTTGGATTTGGATTTAAGTAGCAGCCTATCATTAGTCTGTTGCCATGGTTTGTTGTTTTCCACCCTGTCTGCCTGCCTGCCTGCCATATATAAGAAAATCACACAAATGAATTTTCCTGATGCACACATCAAACAGATAACCTCACCACAGATTCAACAAAGCAACCCAGTTGAATTTCTTTACGTGCAGTATACATTTTGTGGTTCCAATTATATTTACAGGCAAAGATTTAAGTTGTAAAAATATTCATAACTATGATTATTTTTAATTACAAGTTCAGCTAAATTTGGTGTCAAAGGCTCCATATATTTTTTAATTTTGCATGTAGAGAGCAGCCAATGATTTTAGCACATATTTTATAGTCCCGATGTAAAACACCATATTTACTGGATGGCAGTTGATGCCCTTTTAAAAGCTCTTGTAATAATGTGAAACAAAGGGCCCGCAGCCTGTTTTTACAGAACAATGAAAGTCGCTGTAATGTAAAAGCCCGTGAGGTTGTGCAGCTGACTTTTAAATGACGGAGCAATCAGGAGCAATCACGCTGAGGTGGACGTGACTCATCGGTTTTAATGTATGGTCCTAAAAATGGCTGCCACCCTGCGATTCTTGGTAAAGACTCAAAGAAACACCCAGCTGTATGAAAGACGAGCAAGCATCTGCGCCCTCCCTCTATCTCTCACTTCTTACACAAATTTATGAGCAGCTCAACTACTGTTGAACCGCGATCCCGACCACAAAGTGCTGCTGGGCCACATCGTCGTGGCAACGGTGGATCTCTGCTTTATGACACTCATGTGGTTTTATCTCTCAAGACGAGGCTCGTCACATGTGTACAGACGGACCCCTCCTGCATGTAATTTACACACATGCAAGACACGCGTAAACATCTTGATTTTGTGTAAACACTCCAAAAATAATTTGAAACTGTAATCATCACTCTGCTGCAACTGAGCTGCCGTGAAAAATAGAACAAATGACAGAGAAGCAGGACAGATGAGTAGGTCACCACAGCAGATTGGATGTCTCTAGAAACAGACGAGACATGTAACAAACTGCACTTCCAAACATAAAACTGGCTCTGTACAAATGTAAAGTGCTGACAGAGATGTCCCTCTGCCAATAAGCCTGCACTTTCTGAAAGGCTGGACTAATAGCAGGTCTACTTTCTATATAAATCCAGACTAAATTCGCTTTCCTTAAATGCGCACACACCCTTGAAACTACATACATACTGTACACCTGATTGGTACACCAGCCAAGAGCCATTTATCTCAAATTATAGTCTTTTATCAGAGCTTTTATCTCATGAGCGCCTTCAGATGTTGAAACACCAACTCGGCTTTTTTTCTCGCTTTCTCGCCGATCTAAGAGGCTTTATAAGCTACTAAAAGGAGCCGATTTCACCATGAAGATTGAAAAGTGGATGATTGTTTTATCCGCAATTTATTGGACTAACAATGTCACAATAGAATTAGGTGACATTTCACTTTAAAAGATGGTTTCTTGTGTAGTAAACAAGCTTCCTAACCTGAAAGATGTATTCTCCAGGTCGTATGTCTGTAATGTCGATCCACTGGCAGTCAATGTCGTGGCGGTACGTGTCCCAGCAGCCAACTGAGATACCCTGCTGTCCCATGTTATAGCAGGAGTACCGCTTATGGGTACCTGGGAAAAAAAACAAACAGTTGGAAACACATGAGGAGGGATAAAGAGAGAAGACTATGATGTGTAAATCTCCTTTGCTGTCAGTCACTGTGGATTTTAATTTCTACCAACAGCCTGAAATTATAACAAAGTGATTTAAAAACCAGATCTTATTTAGGCAATTTCAAATGAATAGAAAGGATCTTAGCTGCGTAAAGCTGTCTGGGCTTTGTGAAGCCAAGATCAATTTGGGCTTGGCCTCTGATCTTACAGCCTGCCGCTGACTTTGAATGCTCATTATGGGATTTCAGCTTTGCACTTTTATGTATTCTTGATTCTTTTGTTTGTCACGATTCTGGCTTCACTCGTTTCCAGAGTTTCCCTCAAGAGGCAGATTTACTGTAACAGCAATCTGTAATCATGTCTCACCTTCAGGGCAGTATGTGTCCTCCAGGCAGAAGCTGGCCTTGTGACCTTCAGCGATCTTGGTCCCATTGAGCGTCAGCAGGTCATAGTGGGTGAACACCTCAATGCTGTGGTAGTGCCTGAGGACGGGATCAGGATGACAGGATGAAGGAAGTAAAGAAAAAAGTTCAGAGAAACAGACACATTTCATTTGCTGCTGTTTTGTTCACACCTACAACCTCATGTGAAAGAAAAAAAAAAAGAAATCCCTGAGGTTTATTTGAAATATAGCAGCCATAAATCCTGCTGCGTTGTTGCGAAGGCGTCAAACAGACACAGGCAACAATTGTGGACAGATAGATATCAGCTTAGTGTTGCTCTTTCTCTCATTACAGAACCATTCCCAGAACAGACTGTACCAAAAGTCAAACCATGTGTTTGCTGGTTGTGGAGGTAGTGATTGGGCTGCGGCTGGCACAGACACCGAGCTGTGCCTCCCGCTTTGGGACACGGAACCACAACCGCAGAGATAAGAAGCCAGGCTGCTCCGAGTGTAACAACCGGGTGACCGGTGAGGAGGATGTTTATTGCAAACATAATTTCGGAGGATAAAAGATTGTGTTTATTGTGTTAAATAACATACTTTTATATGTGTTTGGTCATTTATAGTCCAAAAATATCACTGCGCTGTGGTCCCATTTCACCTTCACATTATCATTTTTTATATTTTTTGACCTCTGGTAGGAACGGTTCTTTTTAAAAGGATTCCTTTTTTCTCGCGCCACCTCATAACGATGCCCAGTCCTGCGCCATGGAGGAGGATATGCAGCTTTTCATTTCCAACTAAACCCTGCAGCAACTAAAATCACCACATAGTCACTCCCTATCTGGCTGAAGGCGTACAATGAGCAGCTGTTGGTGCAAATGAAAAGCTGAAAGCTCCTCTAAGTGACACAGCGGCTTGGAGCAAACACTGTAAATGTCCGGTTCAGTCTTACCTGTGACACTGGTGCCATGTCCAGCTCTCTCTGGTGGCGAGGGGTCGGAAGTCGGCACGGCCCAGGTTCATGATACGGGAGGAGAAGCGCAGCAGGCGGCGGTGTCCGTAGGGCCAGTTCATCCTGGCGGCAGAGGAGGACAGGCAGTTCTCCTCATTAGCGCAGGTCAGCAGGTGGAGGGGGCGGTCCTCCAGGTAGGCCGTCTCCTGGACGAGCTGAGCATCCAGGACGAGGTCAGGGGCAGCTGCAGGCGGCCAAGGTTAGAGTTTAATGAAAAGAGAACTCGACCAATTTAGCATTGCATTCCCATGACATCGTGAGTCAAAAAAAAGTATCTTTTTGATTTTTATTCCACGCATTCTTCTTCCTTGTCAAAACCTGATGCCTACCTTACCCACAATGCATCTCAACTGCCGACAGTTTAGACAAGATACAGGAATTAAAGATTAAAGGAATACTTCACCCTTTGTATTAATTACTCACCAAGTGTTACCTTTTTATTTTTCCTTGCATGCCTCCAAGTGAACAAAAAAATCCAAAAACGGAGAAAAAAATTCTTTATGAATGGAAGTAAATGGGGGCCTTGTTAACAACAGCAAAACTATATCAAACATCTGTTTACAAACTCTCACACAACCCGTACAGTATAATCCAAGTCTCATTTACTGAGTCGTATGCTCACTACTTCCCAAACACATGCATTTTCACTAAAACCTTATGATTTAATACACTTCGGACTCATGCCGAGTGCACAATACTTCATTAGTTCATTCATCAAGACTTTTCTCAGTTTTTTTGATTCTTTGTTCACTGTGGAAGCATGCGAGAAAAGCAAAGTTGTCTTCAAGAATTCAAGGTAACACGGGGTGAGTAATTCATATACAAATGGTCATTTTGTGGGTGTAGTATTCCTTTAAGCAGAGATGAAGAGCGGGCTACAGAGACCTGGTAAGTTCACCTCTGTCTAACTCCACACTTTTCCCACATTTTTTTCATTTCAAGCCCCAATCGACTCAAGTGGCATAATTTGAGGACAATTTATCAAATTTCGTGCAGCTCCCTCTGGAGCCATAAAAGGCTTTATACAACTTTTTTTTTTCACAGAGCACTAGAGTTCCCCTTTAACAAACATCGCACAACAAATACAAACATGTCTGCTGGTTTTGGACTCACCTTCTACACATGTGACTCCTGCAGCCCTGCCGTCTCCTCCTCTGGGACAGTAGACATTTGTGTTTCTGCGACACTGCTGGATAGACATCTCAGTCCCGGTGCAGTGAGCTCCACTCAGAATCACCTCTGCAGCATCTGAAGAGCCAGGCCAGTACCAGGTCTCCTGCGCAGAAACACAAAATCATTAGATGTGTGCAGGAATAACAACAAGAAGACATGTGAACAATGGAGGCAAAGAGCAGCCTCTGCTATAAACAAAGAAACCCCACTTTTTTATAGACACTATCAGTATACATTATCACATTTTCCGCTCTTTTTCACAATTTTAAAACTACCTGTTAAATGTTCCCAGCAGCCCCCCGCTAAACACACTCACGCTGCCCTTTCCATGCAGTTCTATTTTCAGTCTGTTTGCTCTGTGAATTTCTCTCGATTTCTCTTTGCTTCACTTTCCCTCTTTTATTTTTGGTGCGCTGGAAGTGGACGTCTGTGAAGCCTGTAATTACCTCAGGCCTTGGTAATAACACAGCACAGACACACAAACAGCAGGATGCAGAGAGAGAGAGAGAGAGAGAGAGAGAGAGAGAGAGAGAGAGAGAGA